>OVAY01000067.1:0-112869 GCA_900406395.1 Kernera saxatilis
CTCTCCCAAATCTATAAAAACTTGTTATTTTTTTCAGTATAGACAAATTAAATACCATTAACTACCGGTCAATTGAAACCACTGCAATTAATGTTTCTCTTCAAATTTCCTGCACTACCTAACCTGTCTTGTCTTCTACTTTCTCTGACATTGTTACTTCTTTTCGTCCCATTAAAGGAAGACGAGCACCAAGTTACTTTTAAGGGTGTTCTCGTCTTTTATATATGCCTTCTAATAGAGATGTGATATTTCTCATAAGGGATTAAAAATTATGGTATTTTTGACAAGTTCATTTTGCAATTATGGTACATCAAAATCAAAAGCCCTATGTTCTAATGGATAATTTACAATGCTATCCACTAAGGGACCAGATGTTTCCACGTCACCCAAATTGTAAATTCAATGGATTTTTTGTTTTTTATTTTATTTTGTTAAAAGCCTTTATTCAATGGATATTTAATATTATCATATAAAAATTTACCATCTATAAAGTACAATAGTTTGAGTATATGCTACTCAAGTCCTCGTTTTTTTTTTTGATTCAATAATAAAAGTCATAATATAATTTACACTAATAGTTTCATGTTATACATTATAATTGAATACAAAATACAATGTTGACGATTTTGAAAAATGAAAAAAAAAAATAATTTTAATCATCTATTTAAACTAAGTTTCAATAAGTGAAGCGTTATTTACGTATGGTAATTTCATTGATTTATTTCATACAATCACCTATACTTGAAAGTTGAGACTTGAGAGGTATAAATGGAGGAGTACAAAGCGAAAGTAAAATACTAAAGGGGTCGATTATAGAAGGTTTAAAAAATATATGGGAGAAAGCTTTAAAAGGAACGAAACAAAAGAAAAGAAGAGGGCCAAAAGAGGAATTATAAAGTTAATAATTTTCTTGATTTTAAAGAAAAAAAGCAAATAAATTTTGCGTCGTTAAAAAAGAAAAGAAAGGGAATTAAATTTTGCGTTTCAAGTACTCCATCTCCGTCTCTTTTCCTCCGCATCTAAACCATCAGAGAAATATCTCCGACGAAGGAGAAGAGAGGGGACGAAAATGGCGGAGATTGGAGGGATTGGTTGCGGCTGTCGCGGAGTTACCGGCGGTAGTTTCTTCCATCCCGGAGGATTTTCTTTGAAATCTTGTTTCCTCGAGCAGAGAACGAGGCGGAATCGAAACTTTTTCCGAAACGTTTCTATGGTTCCTCTTTTCAAACGCGGCCGCTTAGTCACAAAGTGGAGCTCCGTCGCCGGGAACAGCCGAATCTTTAGGTATCACGTTATCGCTCGATTAGAACATTTCGTTAGTTCGTGGACGTTTCTTTATTGGAATCAATTTTGGGGAAGGCTGGGAAAAATTAATTGTTCTGGCAATAAATTTGGGTTGGAAATAAGTGAATTCTCGCTAATCGAGGTTTTGTTTGATGAACATGATACAGCATGGATGCTCGGGAGAAATCACGATCATTTGTGTTGGTATCATCAAGGCACAAGAAAGTCCCTGTGTATGTGATGATGCCAATTGATACGTTTGGAATCGACGCTTCTGGGTGCCCAATGATTAAAAGGTTAAGTTTTCTGAAAATGTTCCAATGTACCCGATTTATATTTACCTTACATGGTATGAAATATGGGAAAAGCCAGACTACTTTCATTGTATATAGTAGAATACCATTTCAGAACAAGAAAAGTGTTACTTTTTCTTTTGGTTCCCTATTTTTTCATTCAGATAATAAAGTTTCTTTCTGTTCTCGTTTCAGGCTCAAGGCTTTAACTGTTTCTCTTAAGGCACTCAAGTTAGCAGGTGTTCATGGAGTCGCGGTTGAGGTTTGGTGGGGAATTGTGGAGCGTTTTTGTCCTCTTGAGTTCAAATGGTCACTGTATGAAGAGCTCTTCAGACTGATTTCTGAGGCAGGGCTGAAGTTACATGTTGCTCTTTGTTTTCATTCAAATATGCACTTGTTTGGTGGAAAAGGAGGCATCAGTCTTCCACTCTGGATCCGAGAGGTTTGTATTGTTAGAATTACAGGTATTTAGTTATTTGTATGTTGTAGACATAGCAAAGGCTTGGTAATTTGGATATTGATTCTTCCTTTGAATATCTTTAAAAGATTGAGAAAATCTTATAGCTTGAGTTCTTCCTGGCAAAACCTTGGAAGATTTAGATTACTGTTACATAATCTTGGATGCTTACCTGATATATTGTCTTTGGGAGTGCTGTCTTTGCTAGGAACTTCTACGTCTGCTTGTTGCTCTGGGTAATTAGTATCACGCAGCAGCCTTTTCTTTTACAATTTCCAGATCGGAGACGTCAATAAGGATATATACTATCGAGATAAACACGGATTCTCCAATAATGACTATCTGACACTTGGAGTCGATCAGCTTCCTTTGTTTGGTGGTCGCACTGCTGTCCAATGCTATGAAGATTTTATGCTCAGTTTTTCTACAAACTTTGAACCATATTTTGGAAACGTGATTGAAGAAATAAGTATCGGTCTTGGTCCTTCGGGGGAGCTTAGGTACTTCTGATTTTCTGTAGATTACCAATCATAAAGCCACAGTAGCTACAATAGAAATCTCTTACACAGTATTGTGTTCAGATATCCTGCACATCCGTCTGGAGATGGGAGATGGAAATTCCCTGGTATCGGTGAATTTCAATGCCATGACAAGTACATGTGAGTAATTAATAATTCAAATTCTTTACTTTCCTGCGAATTACATTTACGGATTGTGAGCTATATTACTTGGTTTAGGATGGAAGACTTGATGACAGTGGCATCCCAAGAAGGCAAACCTCAATGGGGATGCAGAGATCCTCCAAATGCCGGCTGCTATAATAGCTTTCCATCTGGAGTTCCATTCTTTGAGGATGGCAATGATAGCTTTCTCTCTGATTATGGTCGTTTCTTTCTAGTATGTCCTCCTATCATATCAATTTTGGCGATTCTAATATAATATCACACATTATTATGATCTTGGGTACTGTTTAGCAAAAGTGCCTAGTTATTTGGATTATAATTAAAACAGCGAACTGCTTTTCATTGTAGGAATGGTACAGTGGGAAGTTGATTTGTCATG
Source organism: Kernera saxatilis (assembly GCA_900406395.1). Classification (NCBI taxonomy): domain Eukaryota; kingdom Viridiplantae; phylum Streptophyta; class Magnoliopsida; order Brassicales; family Brassicaceae; genus Kernera; species Kernera saxatilis. Next base: position 3,097 of record OVAY01000067.1, read on the forward strand.
CTGATGCTATTCTTGCAAAGGCAGCTGATGTTTTACGGAGACGTCAGGAAGAGGAGAAAAACTCTGTAATGTTGGTTGCAAAAATTGGTGGAATCTATTGGTGGTATAAGACATCTTCACACCCCGCTGAACTAACTGCAGGTTATTACAATACCGCCCTCAGGGATGGTTATGATCCTGTCGCTTCTGTCTTGTCTCGCCATGGTGCTGCTCTGCATATCCCGTAAGAGCCTACTTCTGAAGTTTTCTTTACTGTGTTCATAATTCATAGAAGCTGCATGAATTTAGTGTTACTAACGAGATTAATCTTTCATATCTTTTCTAGCTGTTTGGATATGGCAGACAGTGAAACACCTGAGAAGTATCTTTGCAGCCCTGAAGGGTTGCTTAGACAGGTACTTTCTTTCCTAAACTTTCAATCTAGAATTAAATTATGTTCATATGAAGATTTATGTGTATGTTGCTTATATCATTCCCATTGAGACAGTCAAGCATGCCTTGAGAAAATGAACGCCTTAACATTGTCCCTTTTTTTCTGCTAGATACACGATGTTTCGAAGAAGAGGACAATACAGGTGACTGGTAGGAACACAAGCGAAAGATTTGATGAGGTGAGAGATTTGTACATTCTATACTCCTATACGATGAGGTCAAAGTTGTGGTTATTAACAGTTGATAAATGAATTCTGCAACAGATGGGACTGAGGCAAATACGAGAGAACTGCGTGCAACCGAATGGGGACACTGTAAGATCGTTTACATTTTTCAGAATGAATGAGAAGATCTTTAGGGTCGAGAACTGGAACAACTTTGTTCCTTTCATTAGACAGATGAGTGCAGATGTGTAAACAATCACCATTGGTGTGTTACAGAATTATCTTTCCTCACCATATTGCTTTTTCAGATATGTGATGAGGATAAATAATCAAATCAAAATTGTTATATGATATCTCTCTCTTTGTTTACTCTCCTGTTCTTAACATCTATGGTAAAAAGTCTGCAAAAAGCCTTTTCGATGGATCAAAAAGTTACATTATATGTTCTGATGATCAGAAACAGATCCAATACAGAGAAAGTTCAATCACAGCACATGTGTGTACATACAAATTATTTGTTCTTTGGCAGATGATAAATCAAAGGACTTGCCTATCAGCAGCATCAGCAACAATGGGCAACCTGGGGATCTGACCAAACAAGCAAGCAGAGAATCCATAGATCAAAGAGACAAGTAAGAAGAGGAACACTGTGCTGTCCAAACTCATCAGCACATCTAAACCAAACCCATCTCTCGGGTTGAAGCTCCTCTCAAGCAAATCCGGGAAAATCAAGAGCACATCAAGCACAATCGCCTGCATCGTGTTGAACCTAACGTACCTGCTGAAATTAGGGTTCCTCACGACGACGAAGTAGAGAGTGAGGAAGATGAGAAAGCCATTGAAAGGGAAGCTCTTGAAGGCCTTGATGGCGGGAAACAAAGGCTGGATGAGAATCTGGAAAGGTTCGTACTGCGTGATGATGAATTTACCGTACTGAATCCCATCGAAGAATGGGTAGAAGTAACAGACGGCTGAGATTATCCGGTCCGATGCGTCGACGGAATCGTCGCCCTTGGATTGGAGGACGAGCGTGGCGGCTCTTTCCCTTGAAAGTCTGGGTTTTGGGAATTGGGGATTAGGGTTTCGAGGGAGAGAATACGAAGAACCTCCGGTTAGAGTTAGGGTTCTGGTTTGAAAGAAGCTGAGAGATGGTAATGGAGAAAAGACATGAGACATTGCCATTGCTCTGTTTCTCTTCCACTTCACACAAACGGAAGAAGAGCTGAACACAATGATGAGAGGATAATAAACTAAACTCCACGCTGTTTGAGAATTTTGACTAAAAACAATGTGTCGTCTTCCTACATTTCTGACGGCACACAGTCCTTCAGTGGAAGAACCAAACGCTCGATGAAGATGATAAAACAATAAAATCGGTGCTGTTTAAGGATACGGAGACTAAACTACACGACGTGTTAAACACCCTTCAAAACGGCACGTAGTTCTTTGAAGTGAAGTGACAAAATTAAATAGCCTCAATTATTGTTTTGTTTTTGTATAATATCAAATCCACCAGTATAAAACGGCGTAATGTTTTGTGCTGGACCCAATTATTTAAATTTTCACCTAATTTAATTACCTCCGTATTTATTTTTTAGCGCACTTAATGTCTCTCGCATATATATACTGAACAGAAATATAAACATTTGTTCATAGTGAAATATATATCTAGTTTGTTAACCTCTCGTTAAGACAAAATAATGTCAATTGTATGCACGATTTTCTTGTTTCTCTTAAACGCTTCTTCTGCGTTTGCGTCTGCGGTTCCTAAACCGCCAATCGCAAGGCAACTATCAACATCAGAGACATCATCAAATTCAACAGCTTCTTGCTCAGCAACTGGAAATCCAATCGACGATTGCTGGAGATGCGACGAGAATTGGAAGACCAACCGCAAAAACCTCGCGGATTGTGCGGTTGGATTCGGACGCGACTCAATCGGCGGTAGAGCCGGCGAGTTCTACACCGTAACCGATTCAGGAGACGACGATCCTCTAAACCCATCTCCAGGTACACTACGGTACGCCGCAACACAAGATCAACCTCTATGGATCATATTCGATCGTGACATGGTTATAACACTAAAAGAAGATCTTCAAGTCACGTCATACAAAACCATTGACGGTAGAGGAAATAACGTGCAAATAGCTTATGGGCCGTGTTTAACGTTATATAAAGTAAGTAATATAATCATAAACAATATTTATATTCATGATTGTGTTCCGGCGAAACGGTCGGTGGGAGGTTACTCGGATGGAGATGGAATATCGATATTTGAGTCGCGAGATATTTGGATTGATCATTGTACGTTAGAGAAGTGTTACGATGGGCTTATCGATGCGGTGAATGGATCGACGGATATAACGATCTCGAATAATTACATGTTGAATCATAATGAAGTCATGCTTTTGGGTCATAGTGATGAGTTTTCCGGTGATCGAGATATGAGGGTTACGATCGCTTTTAACTATTTTGGTGAAGGACTTGTCCAGAGAATGCCGAGGTAAGTACAAACCTTAATTTCTTTTGTTTTTGTTTTTTGGTAATGTCAAAATTACTAGTCAAGAGAAAATTTATCGTTTTATTAATGGAATGTGTAGGTGCAGGCATGGATATTTTCACATAGTGAATAACATTTATAGAGAGTGGAAGATGTATGCAATCGGTGGAAGTGCTAATCCAACGATCTTTAGTCAAGGAAATGTGTTCATTGCTTCGGATAATCAGTTCACAAAGGAGGTACGTTCGTGACATGTGGTCCATAGAAATAAGAGCGTTTTAAGCTAACAATTTCTATGTACAATTTAAGTCATGATTAACTAGATTTTTAGAAATTCAACTTTTCTTGCTTTGATTATCAAATCTTTCATGACCTCTTGTCTGTCTAATTAGGGTAGACATAAATGATAAAACCGAATCAAACTAACAAAACAAAATTTGTTTAGTTTGGTGACTTTTTTTTTTTCCAAACGGATCTTAAGATAATTAAATTAAACCAAACCAAAAATCGAGATGAAAAGTACATACAATTACAGAAGATTTTTGTAATCAAACCGATAGAAGTTCCTCTCTTGCCGAAACAAACTAAACCAAATTGGATAAGATTCTAAACCAAAATGTCCACTCCTACTTCTACAATACTAACATGCTTTATAATACGCAGGTGACAAAGCGAGAGAATGCAGATGGAGATGATGAATGGCAGCAATGGGATTGGAAATCAGAAGGAGACAATATGTTTAACGGTGCTTTCTTTACACCGTCAGGGAACGAGGATTCTCCGAGCTATGCAAAAATGTCGAGTATGGTAGCTCGACCAGCTTCACTTCTCAAAACCACACATCCATTAGTAGGTGTTCTTAGTTGCCAAACTGGCCAACCTTGTTAGAATATAAACATCTCTTGTCACCAAATCTTGATGTCGTATGCTTGTTGTTGCTATAACATATAGGTCATTGTATAATTGGTTGTCAATTTTACGCAATTTTTCAAGTAAAGATTTAAGGGTCATTACTTGATTTGCTAAGTCGATTTCAGAAAATAATTTTATAAAAAACACAATACTGTGACTCTTACCACACGTTACAAACTTTTGACTGCTTAATTATGTGATCATATTTGTTACAAACTTTACCAAACAAAAAAATCCTCTTCAGTAATTTGTCATGTGCATCTCGCACAATTGCAATTACTTACTCTTGTTGTTGACATTTGTTAACGTGTTTTTTGAGGATTTCTTTTACTTTGAAAATGGTAATTTTGTATAACTTCAATATTGTATTACGTTATACGCGTTTTATATTATTACGGTTGATTCCATCTAAAATTATTTTGTATATATTCCTCCAAGTATACCATTATAGAAGATGGAGTGTTAGCATCGAGTCTTCCCAATACATTTCATTACATCATCAACTAAACAAACACGTGAGACAAAATGACACAAATAAATAAACCACCGACTATTTAATTCGAAACCAGATTATAAATATTAAAAACAAAAAAGCATCAATAATAGGGGGAAATAAATAAACCTCATTTTACTCACCCCAAAAGCCATAATAAAAAAACTAAAAAAAAAAAGACACAAAAAGGAGAAACAAGAAGAAGTGACTATAGAAGCCAAGAAGAAGCAAACAGGCAGAGCAAGCTCACCACCAAACCAGCCATAGCTCCTCCGACGATCCTAACTGCACCGGCTTCATCTGCAGTTGCATCATCCGCCTCTCCATCAGGCCCTTCCACGGGCGAATCCGACTCGTCATAAGAATCAGGCGACGGTGCACCCTTCTTCTTCTTCTCCTTCGCTTTCCCTTTAGCCGGTTTTGGAGAATCCGCAACATCGCCATCTTCCGGTGCTGGAGCAGGAGCCGGAGCTTCGACAGCCGAAGCTTTAAACAGCTCTTTAGGCAATAAAACCTTATCGGTCGCATAAATAGCCAAAGGCTGCTCGTCGATGAGAGTATCAACGATCTGGACAGTGTTGATCCTTGTCTTGAGGGTAACTTTCTCTCCATCGTTCTGTACAGTGAGCTCGAACTTGTTGGCTCCATCGGTAGCGAGTGTGTTCATCGGACCATTGTTGGATTTGAGCATCGCCATTGAGTAATATGTCGGGACGGCGAGGAAATCGAGGAAAGCTTCTTTCTTAGGAGCTGTTAAGTTCTTGTATTTGGGCAAGAATCCTTTCATGGCATCATCTCCTGGACAGAACACTGTCATGCCTCCTTCTACACTCTCCTGTTAAAACCAAAAACATAATTCAAAATACATTTGAATCTCTCGAAATCTTTTTGTCAACTACAAAATTGAAATCTTTTTATCTACTCAATTATAGTGGCAAGTGAGTTAGTGGGAGAAATTATTGCCTACTTTTCATAATTGAAAAGATAGCCTTTTTTTAATTTGAATTTTAAGAATTTAGATTGTTAATTTGTTATGTTTCACAGTTTGAATTGGAAAACTGATTAATAATGTTCCGATAATTGAGGAACTAAGTCTATATGTTTGACTATATTTGCTCATTAGTCACCTAATAGTCAATACCTTTTGACTTTTTGGTTTCAAAAACCAATGGCTATTGGCTATTGGCTACAAGCTAAGAACATAACCACATGCATCTTTTCTGATTAATTAATTTCGAATTTAACAACTGAAATTAATACTACTAATTATTGTTTCTAATTGAAGGCCACTACTTACTTAATCAGGGTATAATTAGTGTAAGTTCCTGAGTCTTTCGTTTAATTTCTACATTTTATACGGCCACATGCATCTATTTATAAATGTATACAGCGACATGCATCTATTTATTGGTTAATTATATTCTAATTCGAAAACGGAAAGTTACTAATTATTGAAAAATATCATTTTCTAATTACGTCTAATTAGTTATACTAAGCAAGGGTTTAGTAAAGTACCTGGTAGGTTTTTGAAGCTCCGGGGTTAGCGAGGAGAGTCTCAGCGAAAACTTTACAGCCATGAGCCGACATTATTCCGGTGAGGTTCATCGCCGACGGAGCCGGAGTCGGAGCCGCCGCGGTATCAGACGGCAAGATTTTGCTGATCTGGATGATGGAGATGTTGTACGGGACTTCTTCGATTGATTTGACGTAGAAGGAAGATAGATCTCCGCCGTCGGGGCCGAATCCGACTTTTCCGCCTCTCAGATCCGTTATATTGACGAACCCGGCGGTTCCGGGAGCAGCTCCGGTGGCTTGGTAGAGAGTGGCGGCGAGGGCGGAGCCGTCGCGGATCTGGTGGAGTTTTTTGGCGCCGAAGTAATCGAGGAGGACGTGGAGGGAGAGGATGTTTTTGAGAGTGGAGATTGTGTAGCCCTTGGAGGTCAAGGCGGACATGGCGGCGTTGTCGACGGCGCAGACGGTTAAGGTTGTTCTCCGGTTGATTTCGTCGGCGAGGTGAGTTTGTGTAAGGAAATGGTTGAAGGAGGAGAAAGAGGGGTGGTTCGCTAGGAGGCGCGTGACGTTGTGCGCGTGGGTTTCGACGGCGAGGAGGAGGAGGAGGAGAGGGAGAATGTAGGAGGTAATTGCTTCTCTCATCTTCTTCGCCATTGTTTGACAGTGGAGAGAGAGAGAGAGAGAGAGAGAGAGAGAGAGAGAGAGAGAGAGAGAGAGAGAGAGAGAGAGAGAGAGAATGATGAGTGGAATTTGGGGATTTTTCAGAGAGTGAGTGAGTGAGCTCTGAGCTTAAACTATGGGGAAAACGAAGATTGTGCTTACTTAAATGGACCTGGATTCTGACTGAAATTACGATTATACCATTCAGTATTTATTGCGACATTATTTAATATATGTATTGCGAATTTAAGCTTATGGGCTTGCAAGTTTGTGACCATGTCACACACTGTGCTTTCAGTTCCACCTGCTATTTTTTATGTGGTTCTTTTTTTTTTTTAATGTAGGAAGTAGGAATGCGTCTTCATATTTTTATATATATTATGCATTTACGAAATTAATAAGAGATGGAACCAGACTACCAGTGACACATAATAATGCACAGCAAAAAGTTTAGTTTGTATAATTGTGGTCTATAACCTACATATTATACATCAAGACTAAATTATTAGACCACGCCTCAGCTGTAAGCTTATAAATGTTTGTTATTCTTGACATTAGTGTTCCGGGTTTTACCGTATTGTGTATTGGTAAATGTTATATTGCGCCTACGAAAATGTTATATTTACAAATTATTTGAGTTTAATAGATATAATGTAGATCGATAATTGAAGTTAAAACCAAAAAAAAAGAGTAAGGAGGCAAATAAAAGATTAGGAATGGGGTAAACGCATTTCAGCCTTCGCTAATTAAAACAGCTTTAAAAATAAAATAAATTTACAACAGCCTTAAGACATGCACATGCCCCCAACTTTACTTAAACTACAGCTCAGCCTAAGAGTGTTTAAAAGTCACATTTAAATTGGCATTTAAATTGGCTAACAATATTCATGATTTGTTCTCCTTTGTTGAGATATTTCTAGTGGGTCACAACTATCATGTGATTAAGATGTTGTTACGTGTATGTGTAGCTGAAAGTAGAAATACCTTTTTCAGACTAAAAAACATCCAAAAATTTATTATTATATATCTATCCCAATTTATTATCAAACATGTCACGTGGGAGGAGTATCTCTTCTTCATAAATTAAGGCATATCAGAAACGCATTACTCCAGTACTAATAAAGTTATAAGCCCAGTTCACAAGCATAGAATCTTCTTCTTCGTTTAATCTTTAATCATATAAAATCCTAAAATATTATAGTTAACTTGGAGTAATAGTTTCAAATAGTTTTGCTAACAAACTTTGTATATATGTTCCTTAAAGTTTGATTAGACGCGGAATCTGAGTGTTTGACTATGGCCACGTCATCAGTGTCGGTGACAAAGCACATGAATGCGTGATCGATACGGTCAGCGAAAACCGGAGATGAGGCAATTTCGTGGTTAGCCATAAGTTCAGGGGTACTTGTGGAATTAACATAACACAAAATCCCGCAGGAAACAAGACACAAAGTATCGATGCCACGTGGATGGTGGAGATCTGTTTTCAGATTCTCCACCGACAATCGATCGGTCTGTGGACTAGCTGAATAACTGAAGTAAACTAGTCATCTGAAAATCTGACGCAACGGCTTCTTGTCCCTTGTCACCTGTGATACGATGGTATTAGTTTCTTTCTTTCTTTATTTTTTTTTCTCATCCTTCGGTGATATTATTAGAAAACACAAAATAAGTTGAGAGACGATGTTACAATATTCACGTAGTGAATGTTTTTTTTGTTCTAAACTATAATGTGAACAGTTTAACCGACACCAAATGACTAGACAAATGTCAAACTGAGTATGTGAGTTTGGTAAGAAATGTCGGTATAACTGATGTCAAAATGATTAAAAAAAAATGTACTTATGTTGGTAAAGATTCTAAATGAACAAACTGACAATACTTATGAAATCGTTATGACAGATGAAAGAAAATTAATAAAAACGCAAAAAACAAACATATATTTTTTTTTCGGTAAACTTTTTTTTTTTTTTTTTTTTTTTTTAAAAAATATCNTTTTTTTTTTTTTTTTTTTTTTTTACAAGATATCGACAACAAACATATATTTACGTGGTTCATTAGTAATATGTTGGTTATGTTCATGAACAAAGGATAGGAAACTAGCAAATACTATTACAGTGGAAGTGGAAGGAGATTATAACTTTAGCTAATCCAATCCTAAACCGATTGAATCAGCTAACTTAAGCGTAAATGGAAATTTAATCTGATATTCCAGTCTTTATAGGAACTATTCTATACGACCCCTTTGATACTGCAAACAATGTGTGATCAGATTCAAACCATATCAACATAAATAATTACTAGTTGCATTGTTCAAATAAAACAACGAAAACTACTCTAAAATATCCGAAAAAATACCATAAATTTTAGATTATTTGGTGGGAAAAGAAAAGAGCAAAAATAGAACAAAAACAAGAAGAGTAATCAACAAAGTAAATAAAACAAGAGACAGAAGATTTCAATCTTCTACATTCAAGAAATCTTAATTAACCGAAACCTCAACATCGATTCTACTTTCAAGAAACCCCAAATAGAGTAATATGCATGAATCAAAACATTCACACAACTCCAATTTTGTGAAGAATTGGTATTGGAACCCCCTCCAACGGGGGGAAAATGATAAATTGAGAAAATCACTTGATGGATATATTTTTCGAATTTGGGCCATTTAAACGCCATCGTTAGAGGACAGCCGAATTTTTTCAACTTGGAGTCAGACTATGAACTGTACCAATCATGGCCTTATAACTATGGAATCAGCATTTTTTTTTATTTTATTTTTAAAATATATTTGGGCTCGTCTAAACGACGTCGATCTCTGCCACGCAAATCTAAAACGCCTGAACAGTAATCACAAGCTTCTCAAAATTGTATTTCATACACATAATATCATTTGGAATCTGAACACATATCATATAGTAACAATGCTAAAATCCTTTGTATCTCACTGTTCCTAAGATGTGTTTTATCATTGGCAACAAACACATGGACTCCTTCTTCTTCTCCTTTAATCTGAATCCAACTACATCCAGGCTTTTTCTTCAAACCTTTAACCTTCATCATCTCTCTTACCTTCACCACTTCATCCCAACTTCCTTCAACTGCATACGCATTTGCTATCGTCACATAGTTCCCCGAGTTTTCAGGTTCCGTTTTAAGCAAATGCCTTGACAAGTACTCTACAAGCTCACTCTTATGCTGCTTGTTGCAAGAAGCAAACAATGACTGAATCATTCTTGCATCAGGCTTGTATGGCATCTCATCGACTAACCTTAATGCTTCATCTGTTTCTCCAGCTGATGCAAGAAGATCTACCATTAGTCCATAATGTTCCAAGCATGGTTTCATGCCATCTTTTGAAACCATATCAGTGAAAATCTCGATAGCTTGGTTAATATCCCCGGCGTGGTTACATGCTGATAAGAGGCTTGTGAATGTTATGTTGTCTGGTTTAATGCCCGCATCTTCTAAGCTTATGTACAGAGCGATTGCTTCTTTCACTTTACCATATAATGCATACGCCGAGATCATGGCATTGTAGAGAGGCAACTCGCTGTATAACTTACTTCCAAAAACCCTCTCTGCTTTGCTTATATCTCCACATTTAGCATACATGTCAACCAAAGAAGTTTCAATCGAAACTGAAGAGGAATGCTGCTGATTTCTTATGATGTATCCGTGAATTGATCTTCCGAAATGCAATGATGCTAGATCTGCGCAAGCAGAGAGTGCGACAGTGATGCTAAAGACATTTGGTCTCAGCCCGGATTCTTGCATCTTTCTGAGAAAATGAATTGCCTCCTCACTGCAACCATTTTGTACCAAACCATTCATCAAAGTAGTCCAGGATATTAGATTTGGAAATATGCCTGATGACTGCATCTGCAAGAACATTTCCTTGGCCTCATTTACTTGGCCATTCCTGAGAAGACTTAGAATGATCAAATTCCATGTTATCACATTTGGTGGTACACTTTCTAGCTGCATTTCATAGAACAATCTCAAAGCCTCCCCACTAAGACCAGACTCTGCGTACGCTGCAAGTAACGTATTCCACAGTATCAAGTCTTTTTCTACTGTGGAATTAAACACTTTCTTGGCATCAACAATGCTGCCACACTTGGCATACATATCAACCACGGTACTGGCTAAAACGATATCGGATTCAAAACAGTGTCTAATGCAATAACATTGCACCTCTTTCCCGAGTTTTAAGTTCTGAGTATGTGCAGCTGCTGACATTATTGTCGATAAAGTGACACAGTCGAATTTCAGATTCTCTAGTCTCATTAATTGGCACATGTGAATAGCATCTTCAACTAGCCCTTTTTGAACATACCCGGAGATAAGCAGATTCCATGTTACCACATCTTTTTCAATCATTCGATCAAAGATCATCTCTGCATACTCGATCAAACCAACTTTGCAATAGAAATTCAAGATTGATGTTCCAAGGATATTATCAAGTTCTAAGCCATTTACAATGGCAATGGCATGACACTGTTTCCCCTCTTCAATCCCACCCATATTTGCGGAAGCAGATAAGCAAGTTGAGACAGTGACGCGGGTTGGCTCAATACCTTCCTTCCTCATATCAGAGAGTAGCCGAAACGCTTCCTCGTTCATACCATTTTGAACATAACCCACCATCAACGCATTCCAGGCAACCACATTTCTCTCAGGGATTTCATCGAACACCTTCCTCGCGTCATCCAAAACACCGCATTTCCCATACATATCAGCCAAACTACTAGCCACAAACACGCAATCATGAAGACCAGCTTTCGCCACATACCCATGAACCCCTCTCCCAAAACGACTCCACTGCAACGCACCACACGCCTTACAAACATTCGGAACCACGAAATTGTCTGGAAAAATCCCATTTTCCAGCATCTCAACAAAACCCATTAAAGCTCCTTCACCGAGTCCAATCCTGCATTTCACACCAATAATGGCCGCCCAAGAGAAAACATTCCGAACCCTCAATTTCGAGAAGAGAGCTTCAGCAATCTCCAGAGCATCGCATTTCGCGTAGAATATCACCAGTTTGGTCTCGATGTACTCATTCCTGGCGTAGAAATCACCGTTCTTCAAAATCCGAGCATGAATTTGCTGCCCCGTGCGAAAATCTCTCTCGTAAACGCATCCCTGGAGGATTTCACCGTATATCTCAGGACCAATCCGTAGGTTTCTGAAACCCATCTCCGTAACTAAACTCAGAGCTTCTCTGAACTCACCGTTCTTACATAGAGAGGAAACACGGTGAAAGTAAGATGTGGACAAAGGATAACGAGCTTGGTCATCGAGATGTTTAGAAGGTCTTGTTGATACTGAAGATGGAAGTTTAATCGGGATAGTGTTGAAAGGAAGAGAAGCCATTCATGCCTCTGAAGATAACAGAGTAGAGTGAGAGGTTTCTTTCCTTTTCTCGATTCTCTCTCTCTCGATTTTTTTTCCGGGAAGGATCACCACCGTTGATTCGTCTTGATAGATTTTCGTCTCGTGGGACCCAGACTGAGGTTTCGTGCATGTCACGTGGACGGTTGTGATCTGATGCTCGACCATATTTGATCGATTTTTTCTCCACCGACGATTCTTATGTATTGCGATTCTTCTTATGTGTCCGAATCGGTTTTCGATTTCATCTCGGTTTAGTTTTTTGGTGTTTTACGTTTTGGAGTTTATGATATGATTTGATCATTTAGCTAAATATACTGTAGTTTCGCAATACTGTATTTTTAGATTAATTTTTGTTAAATAGGTTTTGGTTATAATATTTTTGGATATAAGAACATTTAAAAACAAAGATGGTGTGGTTTTTCTCGTTCGGATATACAAATCAATTCCTTTCGGGTACGTCGGAGACTAAACCAATTAATTGGGTATCCTTTATTTTTTTATTTTTCCGTGGCTTCCTTTTTTTTACATTAGTTATCCTTAATTAAGTGATTTTTTTTAACAATAAAGATGAGAATATATCAAATTTTATTCGAAATTGTTTACTTCGAACTTATACAAACAAAAAATTTGAGATGACAAAAGGTGGCTTTTGATAGAGCTAATATTTATCTAATCCTATGCATGCCCTAGAAGACAACAACAAAGTAAGATAACACAAGCATCAATACATAAACCGGCACCGCAGGGTTCGCCACCGCCGCTCCGGTTGCACCAGCTCCGGCTCCTCCTCCTCCTTGGCTGCCACCACCTTCTCCTCCGCCGAGAGTACCGTAAGGATAAGGAGGAGTAAAAAAGTAAGGATACGGAGGAGAATACGTCGTCGAAGGTGGTGGTTGGTTGCAACAGCCTGTCGTCGGAACAGGTGGGCAGCGAGAACGCGGCGGTGAAGACGGCGAAGATGGTGTAGGTGGTGAAGACGGCGAAGACGGTGGAGGCGGTGAAGACGGTGGAGCTGGTGGAGGAGGATTACCGTATGGATCGTAGCCTGTAGAGGAAGGCGGTTGAGGCGGTTGGTTACATGGATAAGGAGTGCATAGACCAGAGTTTGAATCCAAAGCTGAGTTTAGGTTGACAAAGTTGAGAAGTGATAAACAAAAGGTAATAAGAGGAATAGAGAGAGAAGCTTGAAGAGACAACATGATGACTTAGAGAAGATGACTTTGGTGTTTGTCTTTGTAAGATGAGAATAGTGGTTTGAGACTTGTAATAAAAAGTGATGAATTTTTTTCCTGGGTTTCGTATTATCTGCCGCATGGCATAACACATGTCGTAATTGTTGGAGAATTTCTGAAAAAAACGTTTTGTCTTTTCAGTGGATGTAGACAAATTGTTGTCATGTAATGACAAATTAAGACGGATTTTTATGACTCCATGGAGTTTTATATAGCGGTACCAAACTCATCTAAAGATGCCTTAACTAAAGAAGATGTGTTATATATATATGGGTAACATGAGTTTCAAGATGAGAGTGAAAAGTTTGAATCTTTTGTTTGGGAAAGATGAAGAACTATTGATTGTTCAAGTAATCAATAAATAAGACCTAGTTTTACGTTGAAGAAAGCTCTTATTATCGTCTTCTTTTTTTATACAAACTTGGGTTTAACCATATCTTATTCGACGCGGCTAACTCTCTTACTATATATGTGCTATCAGAGCAAACATGTTTGGTTAGTTGGCATAGTGATACTTCCGCATTGACTCGGAAACAGCGAATGACTTGTACTAGCCAAATGTAATTGCACATGATGACGAGATGCACAAACTCTTCTTTTGTTTAGTGATAACCATTTTCTTTAGCTTAACGTGGAAGCCGAGTCTTCGGTAGATTTTTGTTTTTTCGATAGATCTTTTTATTGACCCAAAATCGATGTGTCATATTGTAGTTAAATGATTCTATAATAGACAAAACTCATCTCTAACATAAGGTTTTTCTGAAATTTGTTGGTGTTAAATATACCTAAGTTTTAATATAGATTTGTAAAATAATGATGGGTAGTTGGGTACATCTAAATTTTTTTCTAGATTTTTTCATCAGTTAAATTCTGTAATTTATACATATTTAAAATAGTGAAAAAAACATAATATTCAAGGTGCACTTGAAAAAAATGCAATAATAGAAGAAACACTCGAAGTCAATATGTGCACATCATCACATGCATAAATGGCAAAAACAAACTCCTTCCCATCATCTCATTTACTGAATGCGTTGAAAAATACCCAACACAATTCACAAATAAATGGGTTAATCTATCATCAAACCTAGTCTGGCATTTTTATCAATTAGAAATAAATAGTCTTATTTATAGTGATGATATATAATGCATATTTCTTGTATATATATAACCCAATGTGTACCAAACAAAATTCAAATTTTAAGCCAAAAGAGTTGTAAATATGTTCCACACTAGTTTTGACCGGTGAGTTTTAAGCTGGCTCGCTAGAACCAGATTTTAATCTGATATAAACACTGGTATCAGCATACATCAAAGCATCAACATAGATCAATCTAATCCAGAAAAACCCTACAAATTATTGTACAATTCATATTATCAAATGGGTTCAATCTTCAATGGGGGAAAGTGAAGTAAAATAACAAAAGACAAAAAAATGCATAATGGCATATCATATGAAACATAATAAAGATTAATCTCAACTGGTTAGATGGATGTTGTATAATGATACTAGATATGAATTCGAATTTTCTGCTATATTTGTCGCATGATGATTTACAATTGTAAACTCGATATAAATATTATCAAAATCTCGTTACGGGTTAAAGAGTATGAATGAAGATTCATAATTTCCGGATTATAATAAAAAAAAAGTAAAAAAGTGATTATCAAAATAAATAAAAGATTGGTGAATGAAAAAAAAAATTGCAATGATAACATCCACTTAACTAGCTAGGCTGCAATAAGTTAATGTATTATAAAATCTTGTGTTTAACTACTGAAAACAAATATGAGAAAAATCATAAAATACCATAAAAACAAGTTTTAAGTCCAGATATACCACAATTCTATTTTTAAATAGCACAAACATTAAATTTAGGAAGAGTTCTGAAAAGTTTAGTATTTGACAAAAAATAAATAAGTTTAGTAAATATTCATAAATTATTTTAGGGTATTTCTCTATTTAGTAAACTACTAGGTAAAATACCCGCGCTACGCCGCGGGAGATTTTATATATATATTTCTAATTTTATTGATTTAATATTACATTTGGTAATAAATATTATATTAACACTTCATAATCATAAGTTTTTGTATTAAACTATTTATTCTAAATAAAAATTGAACTTTTTTAGATTTTTAATTTATGAAGTTGTAATTTGTTATTATTCTATTAATATGATTGTAGTTAGAATTGGCAAAAGTTGAAGTAATTTAGTACTATGATACTATTGCTATAAAATTATCATTATTTGTGACATAAACAATTTTACGTTTTTAAAGATTAATATTTCATATCTATAATGGACCTCTTGAGGTTGAACATATATGCCCACTAACCAAATGAGAACTATATATCACTATATAATTACACGTTCTAAGTCGCAGATTTTTTATATATAATTTTTTTATTTATAGATTTAATATTATGTTTTGTTTACTACATGTGATTTTTAACGTTAAAATCCCTTATATATTAATACCTCATAACCATAAGATTTGTATTAAGTTGAGTGTGAGCTTCCGAGGCAATATCGAAATAGTGATATGCTACTAACTAATTAAAATTGAAGATGGGATAATGCTTTTTGTGTTTTTTGCTAAAGAAATTGGGATAATGTTTCATCTGAGATCTTGACCATGTATATGAGTATGTGACACTTGTTTTATCTATTTTTTTTTATAGATTATATGCATTATGTGTCTTAGTTTATTTTGGAGTTTTTTTTATTATGTAGATACTGTACATTTCTTTTTAATTATGTAAACATATTATGCTAATACATTTTTTTATCTTAATTATATATTTTCTTTCAAACTTAAAAAACGATTCCTGAAAGGTAAAAAAATCTCAGAATTAAACATGTATTGGAATGTAGAAAGAAGATAAAAATAATAGTTTAGTAAGATAATTACTTCTTAAAAAGTGACTGACTGACTGCATCAAAAATTGTTCATCACCAATATTAGCAAAAAATTTGTGAAGCCAGCTAGGTAAAGATCCAGATGATGAAGCATAAAAACTTACAAAAGACTTATAATTTACAAGTAAATGTAATTTGAACATGATTATCTCGATTTTATAAACCCAATTTTCTGTAGCATCCAATAGCTTTCACCCAATAACTTAATCTTAATATATCTCACATCTTGGTTCATATCTTTTTTTTTTTTTTTTTTTAAAAAATTTTTTTTTTGGATTTACAAAAGGGAAACCATGAAAANAAATAATCTTTCTTATGGATTTACAAAAGTGAAACCATGAACAAAAGAAAACAATAAAAATTTCCATAGATTCAAGCGATCCTGCTGATTTATGGTTCATATACAAACAAAGATTGAGCAAAAATCAACACAATAAACATAATATGATTTTGGACGACGGCTCAATTTGTCACCGCCTCATATTCTTAAAATATTCCGTCCCATATTTCGATACTTGCTATTGAAAGCTAACGAATTTCAACATAATTCAACACTATCGTCTCTCCATGTCTTGATTTCGTTTGATCTCGCTCTTACTCTTGTCTCATTGTTCACACTCCAAGATTCCGTTCACACCTTGGTCATATTCCTTGCCTCTACATTAGTAAATACTCTTCACCATAATGGATTCAAAACGCTTTTGATCACCATAGCGTTACTCCCATCCAAACCAGAAGTAGTATATTTTTAACCTGATATTGAGTGCAAAACCGATCAAGTCACTTGCCTCACCTCTCAGCTCAGGTTCTGCTCCAAACCCTTTTGTAATTGGTCTGCCTTTTTCCTTTACCTAATCTCCTCTCTCCCTTGCCTCCAAATGGTTAAGGATAGGAACACATGTCATTAAGAAAATGGGTTAAAAGTGTTATGAATGGTAATGATAATAATTAATAAGTGCAAAGCTCCGATACATTTCCATTACAAACTCAGAGGCTAAATGACTTAAATACCTTATTCTTTAACTTTGAGTATAAGTCAATGATAAGCATGAAACCATCAAAGGACAATTCTTCACGAAGATCGACAATGATAGAAGGGGTCTTTTTGTTGCCTATTAAGCCTTTTTCATAAGATTTGTTTTTGCAAGTTCACAATAAATACAACAATCATCTCAAATCATAAAGCTAAAAATGGGAAAACGAAATTCACAATTAAAATGCTACAAGAAGAAATATGAAACCTGTTTGTTGCGAACGTGTATAGAGTATACAAATCGGATGCTAGGTGATGGAAGAGAGACCACTGGTCCACCACACGCATTCCATAGCTCAGATTCAGATATTTATCGCCTGCTAGCTAGAAACATGCACAAACTAAGAAACTTGAGAATATGATCCAATAGTGAGGAAAATGGAGTCCAAAAGATTTATGCAAACTATAGAGTGGAAGTAAAAACCATGAGAGGAATGCATAAGGAAACCTTGATGACCCGATTCAATAAATCCAAAGTTGATAGCTCAATATCTTAGAGTGGAATCCATCTACGTACAATCTGAAACAAGTAACCTGAAATTAACAAAATCCAGATTTCTGCACAATCTCTTATCGCACTTCCAATTAGAATTTTCTAGCTCTGGCAGCACATATTCCGCCTTCTCTTTCTCATCCGTCTGCGGTCTGCCTAAATTAACATTTCACAACAAAAAATTAGATAAAACCGGTGATGCTCCATTTATGGTGCATCATCTATGATTCTATATATATGCTCTAAGTAAAGAAAAATTGGGTTGAAGATAGAGTAAGAGTCTGAACCTGAGAGACCAAAATCTATGGCAGCCTTTCTCTGTTAAACGTTTGGTAGATATTACACAGTTCGAAGAGTAAACAAAAATAACAACAAACTGTAACTGAAGGAGAACATGACTCTAATGACATGAGTAAACGCGGATTGTGATAGTGGTGGTTGAAGGAGTTCCATGATGTGAGAAGATTCGAGGAAGAGGAAGGTTGGAGAGCGATCGCCGATTCAAGTAGCACAGAGGAAGGCGTTTAGCACTACATCGATATCTTATCTTCATTTATTGAGTGAGAGTCAAAGAGATTGCAAGGATCGAAAAGATGAATCGTTGGCCTAGGAAATCCAAAATTAGACAATCATGTTCTTAGTGTCCTTAGCCACAAAGTCTATCAAACAATCCACAATATTGCTAACGGATGGATTTTCTTAGGACAACTTCTTTGGCGGGGAATGACAATGGCTAGGAGAGAAAAAATGGGTAAGTTATATGCATGATTCTGAATCGTTTAGATATGGGAGACTATAGAGTTGATCACTTATCCCAGTTCCCAAGCGTTGAATTGAATTAGCTTTTTTAGTTTTCCTAAGCATTGCATCTAAGAGAAGAAACCTTCGAGATTCATTGTATGACTACGTGTATTATTATTTTTGACAACCGTACAAGCTTCATATGATGTGTATTATTCATTGGACTTCAAAGTTTTTTCATTAAATGACGTAGCGCATCCAGAAGCAATTTCAGATCCTACGTGTCACAAGCTGGAGAGGCATTTGCCTTATTATTGTGTTGATTAGTAACACTTTCTAAACCTAAAAGTCTGTATTTTTTCTGGATTTTGATCATAACTTTATTTAAAAGTAAAACAAAATTTGGTTTTTTGAGAATTGTCCAAAAATTTTCCCATACTACAATAATATAATTTTTTTTTTTTGACATCACTACAATAATATAATTTTGTTTTATATAAAAGCGAAATATTTATTCTTCTTAAACTCACTGTCCAAGACTCCAAGTCTATAAGAGATCCCTCTGCTTTTTAATACATCGAGAGGGTGTTGTTGTCGAAAAGGAGAAAATCTTCGTAGAATCAAATGTCTTTAGGTTACGCAGAGAAATTGTCCTTCATCGAAGATGTTGGTCAAGTGGGCATGGCCGAATTCTTCGACCCATCTCATGTTCTACAATGCAAGGTCTCTGCGGGTTTCTAATTTCTTTTTTTCCTTCTCCTCCTGGGTTTTTGTGGGTTTAATCGATTTTTCTCCAGATTCTACGTAATTTCACGTTGCGTGATTGTTGTTTTCTGGATTGATCGCATAGCAGCTTAGATTTGTGGTTTTCGGAACAGTTGATTCTTCGTGTGTTCTGTCCTCTAGTGTTTGATTGGGATCGCAGGTTCATAGTACGCCTTTATGCTTTATCTTTGTCTTTTGGATGGTCGTGAAGGTTATTGAAGAGTTGGATAATGAGTACCTTTGATTCATATCATATAGTTTAGGTTTTACAGTACCTGTTTCTTGGACTTGCATTGTGTTGGTATTAACAAGCATTTTGAAATGTGGTTGATTTGTAGTTACTAATTATGCGAAATCCGTTGTATGAAATCAGATTTGTATGGAGAATTGGCTGTTTGTTCTCTGAAAGTACCTCTTCTTGTTCATCATTGTTTTAGCTAATAAGCCAAAGGTTTGGAAATATGAGGTCTGACTATCGGACCTAGTTGCTAGATCTTGCTTTAACTTTGGTGTTTTATTGTCTGTTTCACTATTGTGCTTACTTTGGTGTTTGTCTGATTTTGTTTTGGGAACTGCAGATCGAAGAACTCGCCAAGATGATTCAAAAGGTTTGGATCTGTGCCCTCTTTCATATTCTTATTGGTGCTTTTGCATATTTTTCGTTTCCTGTTGACATTTCAATATCTTCAAGAAGCTGGTTTATGTTTGCAGAGTAAGCATCTAGTAGTCTTCACAGGTGCAGGCATTTCAACTTCTTGTGGTATACCTGATTTCAGAGGTCCCAAAGGAATTTGGACATTACAGGTGAATACCGTTTTCTTTGACTATCCGGCTTGAGTGGTTTGATTTTGAGTTTTGTCATTGATTGGCCTGTATGTAGGCTTGTTATTATCATTGCTTGAACTGACTTAACTTCCTTGGATTGTCTTGCTATATACCTGTCTTTTTCGAAGCATCATCTTCAGTAACTTATATTGGTTTCAGCGCGAGGGCAAAGATTTACCCAAAGCATCTCTGCCATTTCATCGTGCAATGCCGAGCATGACCCATATGGCGTTGGTTGAATTAGAAAGAGCTGGCATTTTAAAATTTGTCATCAGTCAGGTAATCCTTGCCAGTTGTTCTTCTTCCTCTTTTCCTTTACATTCTTTTCGCCTTACTTAATAACCATGCTTGATCACTGATAGGATTTTGCCTCCATGTTTACATCTCTAAGTTTCTCTGTATATGCTGCTCCATAAATTATTAGAACGTGGACGGCTTACATCTTCGATCTGGAATACCAAGAGAGAAACTTTCAGAACTACATGGAGACTCTTTTATGGAGATGTGCCCATCATGTGGAGCAGAGTAAGACAAAAATAATGTTATTGCCTCGCTCTTATATTGTGATCCCTTTTGATTAGAGTTGTCATTATCTGTCCCTATGGTCAAAAGATCATAAATGGTAACAGCCTATCTGAACTTTTGAAGGTATTTGCGTGATTTCGAGGTGGAAACTATTGGATTGAAGGAGACATCAAGAAGGTGTTCTGATGAAAAGTGTGGAGCTAAACTTAAAGATACGGTCTTAGATTGGGAGGTAAATTTTCTTTGTTGCCTTTGAATCAGAGTCCACCGTTTTTACCCTTTTATGTAGTTTAAGAATTTAAGAAACGTAAAAATGAATCTATGAATGACTCTTTTGCTGTTTCTTTCAATGGCAGGATGCTTTGCCTCCAAAAGAGATTGATCCTGCAGAGAAGCACTGCAAAATGGCTGATCTTGTACTTTGTTTGGGTACCAGGTAATGAATGACTCATAAGAACTCTCATGTTTGATCAACTCCCTTCTCTTGATTATCATGCATTTTGTTTGTTTCATGAGTCTAACCTGTTTATGCAGTTTGCAGATAACCCCTGCTTGCAATTTGCCTCTCAAGTGTCTCAGGGGTGGAGGCAAGATCGTGATAGTTAATCTTCAGGTAATCATCTCTTTTGTTCGTCTGCTCGAGTTTTTATACACACTCTGTGTTTGCTATAAGCCTAGATATTTTCTTTGGAATGTATATGGAAGAATGTGTTTTCTGGACTCTGTAGTTTTTAATCTGGATTTTTTGACTGATTATATTCGTCCTTGCAGAAAACCCCAAAGGACAAGAAAGCAAACGTAGTGATTCACGGTTTTGTTGATAAGGTACGACTTACCTTTTGTCGTTTTTTTTTTTTTAAATTGTGGACAAAACCTAAGTGATGTTTGACAGATTATCTTCATCACTGTGCCCAAATTGAGTTTTACAGATTTTTTTTCCTTAATTATTTTAATGTGCAGGTGGTTGCAGGGGTCATGGAATCTCTCAACATGCAGATTCCTCCATATGTCAGAATCGATCTTTTTCAAATAATCCTAACTCAATCCTTAAGCAGAGGTAGTAGCTATGGATTTTGATCTTGAACCTTGCATGTTTTTCTTTTGCAACATATGTCTTGTCCTGCACTGTAATAGGCTTCTTAGCTCGAATTGACATGTTTTCATTTCTGTTACAGATCAGAGGTACATTAACTGGACCCTGCGTGTTGCAAGTGTTCATGGATTGACTTCTCAGTTACCGTTCATCGCATCAATCGAGGTGGTCTTTAGAAAACAACTATATATATATATATTTCCTAAACCAGTATCAAAATGAGATTGTGTGAACGTTTCTGATATTTAATAATTTTCATTTGCGAACCAGATTTCTTTCTCGGATAACCAGAATTACAAAGATGCAGTTCTGGATAAGCAGCCGTTTTTTATGAAAAGGTAACAATCACCTTTCTTAAGAGTCAATTTCTTGTCCTATTTCTCGTTCTCTGTTATATATATTCATTCCTCTTTATTATCTTTCATACAGGAGAACAACACGAACCGAAACGTTTGAGATATTCTTGACAGTTAACTACAGTGACGGCTGTGACTGTCTCTCCACTAAACTTAACATTCCCTTTGAGTTTGAGGTTAACTAAGACTTAATACTGTCGATAAAGCTCTTTGTTATCTTGGCTCATGAGCATTTTTCTCACAACATTTTCAAAAAACTTATGCAGGTTTCAACGAAAGAGCATGGAGAGATTATTGACAAGGAGGCTGTGCTACAAAGCCTGAGAGAGAAAGCGGTTGAAGAATCCAGTTGCGGGCAAAGCGGTGTGGTTGAGAGAAGATCGGTTTCTGAACCGAGAAGTGAAGCCATTGTGTTTGCGATTGCGACCAATCTCAGGACTTTCCATTGTCAACCATCTCTGCTTGCTAATGGACACCTCAAATTGAAGCTGGAAGGTTCTGGACCATCCCGTAAACGTTCTAGAACCGGCAAGCGAAAATCGAGGGCATAGGAAGAAGAAGAAAGAAAGCTCTATCATTGTATATAGACGACAGCTAGTCTAACCGGAAATTGGGAATATGGAAAGTTAATGGCGTTTTGAGGGCCGAGTGAATTTTGTGTTTCTTTACTATACTCGGTTCTCGTAAACCAAAGTTAGCCAAGATTTTAGGGAGATACTATTGGTTCAGTTAGGTTCAGTATCGGTTAACCTTTTGTAGTAGCTATAATATAACTATGGATGCAAGAATCGAGAGGAGCTCTATCAAAAAAAAAGTGTAGGTAATTATTTTTTGCGAGAAGATAGAATTCAGAATTGGTTCTTTCTACAATCCAAGTTTGCCAAGAGAAATCTCTATGATATTTATTTGATTTAAGTGGTATCTTTGGGCCAGTAATCTTCTTGAACAAACTTTTATAGGGCAATCGGACATGGCCCAACACATGTGTCTTACACGCGTTAGGCTTTGTTTCCTTTTCTTATAAATCATAGTTTTCCTTTTTTTTTTCGGACATTTCATTAGCCCTTTTATATTCGAGTTAGGATTGTTTTAGAATAAATAGCGTTTCCTGGAGAATCGCCTTATTCATTAATTCTTTTGTTTTAAGTTTAGCCTGAGAGAGAATTGGCAAGAGTAAGAAGAGTTGGATATAAATACAAGGGATCAATAAATCTTGTCTGCGACTGCAACACAAATCTCTCTTGTTTACGGTCGATTTGGTTTCTAACTCTCGGTCTGAATGGCGGGAAAGTCATCATCATCCTTGGCAACTGTTGACATGCCAGAGAAGAAAAATCAGGGAGAGAAATATGGCCCTGTGCTCCACGAATCCGAAGATTCAAACTTCAAAGCGGTATATACTGGGTTTCTTTTATTTAGTGAATTGTAATTGCGTTTAACCTTGCCAAATCGAAAAAATCATCGGATTCCTTTTTTTTTTAGGTTATCTCGGGTGACACACCGTATACATGGGCAAGTAGTTTCGAAGATCTGAACCTATCACCTGAGTTGATCAAAGGGTTATATGTGGAGATGAAATTCAAAAAGCCGAGCAATTTCCAAGCAAAGAGTTTGCCCATGATAATAATGCCGCCTCACAAGCATCTTATTGCTCAAGCGCATCACGGATCCGGCAAGACTAGTTCTTTCTTGCTTGGGATGCTCACTCGGGTTGACCCAACACTCATAGAGCCTCAAGCACTCTGCATTTGTCCGTCTACTGAATTGGCAATCGAGGTTTGTTTACTTTTACTTTACTTACTCTATCCAATCTCTTATTTAGTCTTGGTTGATGTTAATTTATGGTCGTCCACAGAATATGAAGCTTCTTCAAAAGATGGGCAAGTATACTGGGATTACTGCTCAACTTGCTGTACCCGAGGCAACCAGAGGTGTACCCATCACAAAACGAGCTCCCGTCTCTGCACATGTCGAGATTGGAACTCCTGGAACACTCAAAAAGTGGATAAATTTCAAGAAGCTAGGTCTTACCAGTATCAAGATTCTGGTTTTTGACGAGGCTGACCTAATGCTTCCTGCGGTAAGTAACTGCTTTTTATTTTCTCCTTTGTTAAAATTTCTCTACCGCCCCTGTAAGCTGTAACCATTATTCCTATGTTGATCATCGGATTGTTCCGTTGCAGGATGGTTTTGGGGATGATTCCCTCAAGGTGATAAAAGACATTATGAAAGTAAATCCCAGTTTCCAGGTCTGTTGTTGAACTCGCGTCTCAATGCTCTTTTCCTTCTTCTTTCTTTGTGCTAAACTTTACCTTTTTTCTTTTACAGCTTCTTCTTTTCTCGGCAACTCTGTGCGAAGCCGTCAAAGATTTTGCTGCCTGGATAGTCAAGGACCCCAACCAACTGTTTGTAGTCAAGCAGTATGACCTTGACCAAGACAAGGTTGACGCCTTCAACTGTTTGCCAGACGCAATTATTTGCCACATTTTGTCATTCCTTCCGACAAAAAAAGCTGCTTCCACTTCACTTCTCTCGACAAGATGGCGTTATCTACTTGCTTCTGTTCCTAACCTTGATTTTGATGACTCAATGTATCTGCACCCTGAGAAAAGGTTCGGGGCTTCTTGGGATGTTGGTTCCGAGAGGTACGTGTTATATGTTGATGGTAGATGGTGCATGCGGTCTACAAGTTTCGTGGACTTTGTAGATAGCGTACTGGCTTTGCATTGCGACTTCGCTGTAGAGAAGTTCTCTCTGAAGACTACAGATTGCCATGATCCAATTGATCCAGATTGTGTCATTTCTTGGATACACAATGTGTTGGCACTTGGTGTGCGGGATGTTCATTTAGTCACAGATTGGCGTTTGCATTTTATTCTACCTTCGGAGATCTTCTTGAGCAAGACACTGGTTAGGCTGGTAATAAAAAATGTTGGAAAGCCCTCCACCATTGATGCGGAAGATTTTCATCTGCCAAATCTTAAGACCCTCTACCTCGAATCAGTTTTGTTCGGAAAGGAGGACATTGGGTTTAGCAAGCTTCTTGCGGGTTGTAACGTTCTTGAAGAACTAGGTCTGGAGGGTATACGCTCGTATATGTGGGATCATTGCTCTGTTTCTGTTCCAACACTCAAGAGACTAAGGTTTGGTTTTGAGCAGCATGCCTTTCACAGTCCAAGCAGTGTTTCGTTTGATACTCAAAATCTGGTCTACTTGGAATATACCCAAGTCAACGCGCGCAAGTATCCGAAAGTGAATTTTGCTTCGCTTGTAGAAGCCAAAATCGATCTCCGTATGACATGCGAGCAGGAAAAAAAGGCAAAATCTATAGCCGAGGCAAGTGCTTCAGAATTAGAGGCTCAAGGTAGTGAAGAAATCGACCTGTTCGGCGATTCTACAGATTTTATAAAGGGAATTTGCAATGTTCAGAGGCTCTACTTGTCTGGCTCAACACTTGAGGTTTGTATTCCAGTCCCAGATATTTTTTTTTTTTTTTTTAATGCAACTTGGACTGAGTTAATGGTTGCAATTCAGGTACTCACCTTCTGCTGCAAAGCAATACCGATATTCAGGAACCTGGCTCATTTGACTATCGAGAGTATGCAGATATTTGGATGGGAATCATTACCATGCCTGCTCAAGAGTTGTCCAAACCTGGAAACTCTCTTCTTCAAAGTATGAAACAAAACCCTTTAAAGCATCATGTAACAAACGCATAAAAGAGAATGCAACAAAACTCTGAAACTTTTTTTTCTTTTCTTTTATGTTCCAGGGGCTCCTCCACAGATGCAGAGACGTGTGTTTGTGCAAATCTCAGGAGAAAGACAACCTTACTTGCCTGTCAACTAGTCCCGTGAAGGTGGTTAAGATATTAATCGATGATGGCAAAATAGAGACGCACGTAGAGCAAGTGAAGCACTTTTTAGAGGCAACCCCGAATCTTGAACGGCTGGATTTATATTATGATTCTTCTTTTGACCAAGATTTGCTTCAAGTGTCAACCCAATTCCAGATGCTTCCTAGAGTTGCTTCACTAAAGTGCAAGGTCCAACTTATCCCTAGTAACCTCACTGTGCCCTAACCAAATGGGTCCCCCTCTTTTAGGACAACCCTCTGACTCCAGCCGAGGATGTTTTATTGCTTTTATTTTTCATGTTATGTATTAGATTGTATAATATATGGAATAATCATCATTTCCAAAAATTGTTATTAAATTGATGATGCTTTTCTTGCAAACAATGTAAAGTAACAGTTGAATTCACATTAGTAAAAACAGTTGAATTTAGCACAAAAGGCTTTAAAATGTATCTATTGGAGGTGCCTCGACTCCTATATTTGAGATGATTATATAAAACGTATATTTGAAATGATGTAATTAACAATAATATTTTTGAACGAATTGTTGTTTAGACGAAAAAAAACGATCACCAAAATTTTCAGTTGATAGACTCATAAGCTCAATGTTGACTTGAAACGTAATACACGCCACAGAATAAACCATAAATAATTGAATCTAAAAACTAAACCGCGACCAAAACCGGTATTATTTCCTGCACTTTTTTGTTTTTTTGTTTCTGGTGATTCAAATTGTCCACTTCCTCTTTTGGTCTCAATTGGATTACGAATTTTGATTTCAATTTCTTGATCTGAATTACAAAAAGGGAAGAAATTAAGAAGACAAGGTCGGGTTAGTTAAACCAGTAGAGCTGATATTTTTTTGTATCTTCCAGTCCTTGAATTTGACGCACAATCAACTTATTTACAAAAAAAAAGGGAATATTACTGTCAGTTGGCTACTTGGCTCCATTATATATTTACAAGAAACAAATATTATAGGTTAAAATCCTGTTATCGGAGTTTCATTGTCAAAGGCTTAGTTGCAATGAAACCGATGAGCTCTCATATGATTCAATTTTTTTTTTAATTAACTCAAGCATATCTCTTTTATATAATCCATAGAGAGTAGCACTGTAAGGTAACTATTCTTGAGCAACCAGACACTTCTCAGCAAGCAAGCAGTATTTCCAAATGGTGCTTTAAGAGACTATAAAAGGTCTAGGGAGATAAACTGTACAAAGAAAACGAAACCCAGTCCCTGAAATTTGGGGTTTAGAGGATTTAATTTGAGTTTCTACATAAACTTGTGATACCCATTTGAGAAGAGAGATGAATCTAGGGTTCCGCGTAACAGACGTTACATGTTCTCAAGTTGCGGTTATTCCCGGGCCTGAAGAGAGAAAAAACGGAAAAGACACGAGAGTGTTTCGATTTGTCTTGTATTCTTCAGTGTTTACGTACTTTCTTAAAATTTCTCCCATCTCTTTTGTTTCTTTCTTTCTTTGTAGCTTTGGAAATGATAAATAAGAATCTTAAAATACAGATTTCAACAAATATGTCTGATCTATTACATATGTTTATCACTATTATTTGATGGGTAATGGGTTGTGTAATAATATTTATTTGATGAAGTAATAATTGTCATGTGAGCTCAGTGTAAAGTTGATGTTGTCTGATATAATCTATCACTCCATCTTCAGTCAAGTATTTAACCGATAATCCTCGCGAAATGCATTGCCTAAAAGAAGCAGAGGAATGAGCAAGAAAAGCCACTTTTTAGTGTAAATGTAATGTTCTTGAGGAGGATAAACCTCACACTACCTTAATTTACTCGAACTGATCTGATTAGGCACAAAATTGTTGACGATTCTGACGTTATTCTACAAAAGAAACCGTATTAGATTGACTGACTTGACTGATTGATACAGCGGAATAATAAAAAAAGTCGGTAACATTTACCCGGGTTTCGTATAAGATTTTGTCACCAAAGATCATATTCTCAACATCTTGTCCTTCTCTACGGATGCACACAATGCCATAGCCTTTACAAATAGTCTTTACCTTCAAAAACCCAATTATTGAAAAAGGGCATAACAGTGAGTAGAATCGATAAAACAAATCCCGGTATATATAACCATGCTGCCTTGGTTTACCTGTTCAGGGATCCAAACACCGGGAGTGCAGAAAGATTGCAGTAAATCCGAGCCACATAAGAGCATGACTTTTAGTGATTCTAGCATTAGAAACCACATACTATAAATTTGAGTTTGTCATTTGCATAGTAACTAGCACGTATGATGAAACATAACAATCCCATTGTGATAATCCAGCAATCACTTCAAATTGTAAGCGAGATAAACTATGAGTAGAGAGATGATAAAGGCCAACATAGGACGGGTTTTTGCAGTTATCTTACCCTCGGGTACAAGTCGATTGATTGTAAGGAAAGTCTTGACCCTTGATAAAACCACCAAAGTTCGTTGGTAGCTGTTTTGAGATGCCTGTAGAAACAGCTTTTACAGTTTTGTAAGGAAACAACACTTTGTTCCTCTAAAGAGAACTTATTTAAAAAGCTTTTCCAGAGAATGAGAAAGTACCTCCCACGGATCAACCATTATAAAGTCAGAGCTTTTGCAGGCTAGATTACACATCTCTAAACGATGCTCTGCAGATAAAAGGCCCTACACAGAATCTGATGATTTTATTATTTCTAAAGAAGATTAAACAGTAAACAAAAGAAACTTGAGAGTTATTAGTTTCATCACGCAACATTGTCCATTAGCATTGGTTATAGAAAAACAAGAGTCATTATTGAAAGAAACTATGATTATCAAGTCGCCAAAATTATACCTCCTTCTTGTATGCATCATTTACAGGAGACATATAGCCTCCAAGAACATGAAATCCCTCTGAGTGTAATGCATCTCTCGCCAGCTCTAAACACAACAAAGAGAACTCATCATTTCAATGTAAGGGCACATATACATTTGAACAAAAGGTCGCAGCAAGAACATTATACAAGCATCTACGGTGGAATACTTTGGTTTAACATGAATAATCCAGAAACCTCTAAGTTCTGCTTTTCTTTCTTCTCATATCCTGGTTTTATAAACACATAAATACAAAGCTAACACAATCAGATACGTTAGGACAAGGCATAATCTGAGCTACTTTTTAGACTATAAACAGTGTTGGATTTTTCCATTGAAACGAGTCATACACTGATCATAATGCCTCAATGTGTAAAATTTCTTACATTGATCGAAACGCCCATTGATAAACATAGGAACATTGAGTTCTATAACTGATCCGGTAAAAACTCACCAAACATGCGTAAATGCATGAAAGTTGGAGGATTGAAACTCCCAGTTGCCACGAGCACTACACAAGTTTTGTCCCTGATTCAGACAAGCGGTCGAAAAAAAGTCAATACCAAGAAATAGACAGTTAATCTGGTGAGAATAGCATCATCGTAAGTAACAAGTATCAAATTTACAAAATTGGAATTTTTCATTTGAGAGAAAACTGAAGGGAAAAAAGAAAATCAAAATCAAGAATAAGCTATGAAATTTACTCAGGTTTTGATCCTATCGATAATTTCTCAACTGGTAAGGAGACATCCATTGGAATTTATGAGCGAATCTGCGTCTGCAACGATCACTCCGGCGAATGACCAGGGAGAGAGAAAAAGACGACGACGGCGAAGAATAAAATAAAGGATAGATCGAAAGTTCGAAACGATGTCGTGTAAAGGGGTTTGATCCTACTTTACGATGCCGTTTGCTTTAGTTTAAAACGCAGCGTTTTTGCAGCTAACGAAGGTTTTCTTCTGAAAGGATAGAGAGAAGCGCCATCGTTTCAATTTCAAGGGTTTACATCTACGACGTCGTTTGGTTTGAGTTAAAACGCACCGTGTTGCAGTTAGCGAGGTTATTTTTTTTTTTGTTGATATTTTTAATTTCCATGGTGGTTAAAAATAATTTTGTAAGGGAAAATGAAAAGTTCTTTCGGGGACATACGATAAAAAATAAAAAAAGGAAAATGAAAATGAAATCATTATCCCGAAAATTTTGAAATTCAAATCCGCGCTATTAGTCTCTCACTCAATCTCGAGAGCAGGTCGTCGGCGATGTTTTCCGGCAGGGAGAATCCGAGGAGGACGGCGGCGAATGTGAATATGGAGAATCTGTTCGCGGAGATTTTTGAGAGGAAGAGGCGAATCGTCGAGCAGGTCAAGCAACAAGTAGATCTCTATGACCAGTATTTAGCCTCCAAGTGCCTACTTGTCGGAGTCTCTCCTCCGTCGTGGCTCTGGTCTCCGTCTCTACCTTCCCAAACTTCCGGTAGTGGTTGATTCTGACATAGTGCTCAATTCCTTGTTGATTCTCGAAGCATTGTCCGTGATGGTCAATCTTTTGAAGATTTATTTTCGCTAATTGGAGCAAATCAGTAGCAGTCTTTGGTTTTACGGACCAATATTCTTAGATTCCTTCTTTTCGTCAACGAATTTAGTGGGATTGATGCTGCGAAGTTGTTTGATACTTAAAGCGAAAAGCACTGAATGTTTGTAACGCGAATTAGCATAATTTGATGTCGAATTACTGTGAAAGGACGGATTAAAGGGTGGTAGGGTTCATAAGCATAATTTGATGTTGAATTTACAGTGATAGGTTTTGGGTGCTCGTGCTGTTCCTATTTACTAAACTAAGTGTTTGTGCTAAATTCTCATCAGAGTGTAGAGCTCTTTCATTTTACAAAACCTCTTTGCAGAATTATTTTTCTCATTTCTTACATAGGAATGAACAATGGCTAGCTTGTTGTAACTATCGGCTTAAGCATTCCGTTAAGACTAGTATTAACTTACATCGCTTGTATATCTGTTTCAATTACGATTGAAGAGAAGAGTTTCTGTTTGCATTTCTTAATTTGATATTTGTTTTTATGCATACAGAGTTGACTAATGAAGAGATTATCTCAGGACTCCTATTTCCTCAATCAAGACCTTCCGTCATTTGTCCTAGCAGTCGTCCCTTTTCATATCAACAGCCTGTCAGTTTTCAAGCTGACAATGTAGTAAGACAAGACCTGACATCTGTGGCAAATAACCCTTTAGAAGAGCAGTTGCTTGAAAATGAACAACAACACGACTTTTCACACAGCTTTGTCAGACGCGCTTTAAATCATTTTCACGAGCAGGATGTGAATATTGCATCTCCTAGAGATGTCCATATTGATGAGGAACTGCCAGAAAGTGTCTCAACCGGTTGCGGAGAGAATCAAAGTGGTCCGTCTCCCGAGTACTCTCAGAATCAAAGTGTTGAAAATAGTTCTGATGCTTCATCTCCTGGACGTAGCCGAGGGAAAATGGTTCCCAAAAGTGTCTCAACTACTGGTTGTGAGCGGAAACCATCATCTCCTGGATATTTTCAAGATGAAACTGAACCAAACGCTTGCCTTGACCCTGGATTATCACTCGCTAAGATTCAAAGATCGAAGTCACGTCAAAAATCATTGGAGCTTCGTAGTAGTGCCAAAGCTTCGCAAAGCCGTTCAAACAGTAGAGATGAGCTCAAACCATCTCCCAGTGGAAATATAGGCCTTGGGATTGCTTCTTTAAGGTCCAACAGTGTTAGTGAGATAAAGTTATTTAAGCATGATGAGAATGATGAAGGGTGTCAAGACGAAGCAGAGAACAGTAATTCTCAAGGTAAAGGAGGGGATGAGTGTATTAAGTTTACTTCAACTACAGAGTCTTCTACCCCACATCAGAAAGTGGATTCTGTGCAAAAATCTTCCAGTGGGGATACTTATGACAAGGTAAAGGAGGGGATGGGTGTATTAAGTTTAGTTCAACTACAGAGTCTTCTACCCCACATCAGAAACTATATTCAATGCAAAACTCTTCCAGGGGTGCAACAGTCTATTGTACCAGAATCTCTACTCGAGACTGGTCATGTGAATGAAATGAACATATTACAGACCATTGATACAATTGATGAAGTGTCTGCCGAAGTAGAAGAGCAAGTAGATGATCCCCAAAGCAGAAGTTGCAATGAAACGGCTAATCTCGATGGAGGTACAATAGCTAAAAGCTCGAGTCAAGATAGCTCCAAGAGGAAACATCAAAAGTCAAGCAACTCCTTTTCTGGTGAATTTCCGACAAGAAATTCAAATCCCTCTCACAGGGGAGATCATGAAGCAGAATTACCCCAGGTAATACCTATCACCAATGAAGTTTCTTTGGTGACAGGTACTGGAACCAGCATCTTTCAGTCTGAAATCAATGCAAGATCCAGAAGTAGTGCTTTAGGAAATAAATCCAAGACCGAGCATTCAGGCTCTGTTGAGTCTTCTTCAATTGACGTGGTGCCAATACATTCAATTTCGTTACTGCAAGGTGGCGATGTAAAGGAGTCACTGATTCCCTCTACTATTGATGTTGAAGGTTTTGTAGTTGAAAATATTACCAGCGACGATCCATCAGAACAAAAGGGTGAATGTGTTGACACTAACAGATGTTCAATTGCTGGAAGGGTAAGCCAAAGTGGCATCTCCAAAGATGAGACGACATTTGCGGGTGCAAACCAAGACTCTATATCCAAGACTGGGCTTTTGGACTTTGTTGAGTCCTCTTCAGTTGAACTTCAGTCGAGACACTCAGTAATGCAATCAAACGATGAAAGTGTATTGTTGAAGCCTATTACTATTACTGGTGAAGCTTTATTAGTGGAGAAAGATAACAATGGTGAATCAATGGGAACTAGCAGTATTTCAAAATCTAGAAGATTAAGCCAGACTGACATCATGGTAGTTGAGCCAGTGGTGGCTAAATCTATTCTTCAGGAAAGCGGTACTCCGGAAAACTTGATTGACCATTCTAAAAGATGTGATATTAGTTGTGGGTCCAAGGAAGTGCAGCCACATGGTTTACTGACCAAAGCGAGGAGTAACCAATGCCATGGAAGAATGAGTAGGCCAAGAAGCTCGGCCATTGAAGAGGAATCAGCAAATGAATATGAAGCTCTTTCTGTTGCCTCTGACCATAAATCGGCTGGAAAACTGCTTGAAGTTAGATCAGGAAATTCATCATTGAGAACCCATGATCTCCCTGTTTTTGTGAAGCCTGAATCACCCCATTTTGATGATAATGAAGAATGCAACTTCGACGAGATTCCAATGAATAGTCAAGAAAAATCTACAATGGAGAAGGCCCCCACACCAGCATCCGCCCCAAGGGGGTTTGATGTTCCATCTCTCACTGATTCTGAAGTAAATCTCTCGGAAGACAATGAAATGAATGACATTGATGATCATAATGGCTTAAAGAAAGAAATGGTACCAGAACCTGTATCTCATGCAAGCCACACTGACTTAAGAGTAGGAGAGAATGAACCTCCAGAGTCAAATACGGATACTGGTCACATAGATGCATTGACAAAGAGACCTCAACATGGAACATCCTGTGACAAAGGTGTTCCTCCAATTAAAAGAAATACACCATGTACAGAAACAGATGAATCTCATGGTCCAGAGAGCTCTATTCAGGAGTTTTTCTGCTCTACT
This sequence comes from Kernera saxatilis, assembly GCA_900406395.1. NCBI lineage: Eukaryota > Viridiplantae > Streptophyta > Magnoliopsida > Brassicales > Brassicaceae > Kernera > Kernera saxatilis. The sequence continues at coordinate 36,560 of OVAY01000067.1, forward strand.
TCCTCCACGGGGGGTTCCCAGCTGCAGAATAAGCGGAGAAGAACCTTGGAAAAACTAACTAGTGGAGTGCATTCATCAAGCCCAGGGGTAAATATTTTTTTCCTATGTCTTCAGACAGTTCAATCTATGAGAGTCTTGAACCGCTCTTTCCTTTCAAATATAAAAAAAAAAAAAAAGAGAAGCGTTTTTGAATCATGGGTTTCTTTATATTGCAGGGAGACATTCTCGAATCAGATTCTGTTAGGGAAATGGTACATCATAGGGAGGAAGCCGCATGTCACAACCTAGATTACTATGATGTTGAGTTACAGAAGATGATTGGATCTGCATCTTCAGATCACTATGATGTTGAGTTACAAAAGATGCTTGGATCTTCATCGTCAGCTGAGTTACGATTTGAAGAGGTATGTGCTGTATTTATCATTCTTCTTAAGTTTTATGTCTTCTAAATAGTAATCTTTCTTCCTTGAAAGTAAGTTTAATCGCTCAATTACAAAAAAACAAAAAAAGAAAAGAAAAAAAAAATGATATCTTCATTCCTTGCTCTAAAGAGAAATGGACAATTTTACTTCAGCGAAAACTGTACTATTGTGATTAATGAGAAAATCTCATTCTAGAACTAAGTGGCGTAGTACCAAGCACCTCTCAAGCTGCACATGTGTATATAAAGCTATTAACCACAAAAATTATTGAACAAAATCTGAAATTTTAATCAATGTCTCAGATTATCCGTGCTCTTCTTTGTATGTCTTGTTGCTATGACTCTACTGATTGTCTTCTAAGAGATTAATCTGCAGTACAGCGCAAGCTGTTAGTTTGCATAATGTTCTCTCTTGTTCTGTATGATGTGTTGTTAACGGGAAAAACGAATATTTACAGGGCTACCTATTCAAGGAAGCTGGATTGATGAGTCCTGCCTCGCTTTCCTTCAGACCAGAACAGCTAAGTGTACAGAGGAGTCATATTGCTCCAAATCAGGGGTCTAAAACAGAAAATATGGAATTTTTGCCATGTGCTGGAGAAACCTCTCATCCATTAGCTAGTTCTGTTGTCCGAAATTCAGATGGTTCTCCTTGTTTACCACCCTTGGGTTTGATAGGCTCAGACGAGGGAAGCCCCCCTGTTTTGGAGGGCTTTATAATCCAAACCGATGATGAAAATCAAAGTGGTTCCAAAAACCAGATAAATCATGACAGCTTCCAAGTTCCAAGAACTACAGCTGAAAGAGCAACCATGATAGAGCAGAATTGTAAGTCTGCTTGCAGGACCACACCATCGTTTCATCTGGCTAAAACATTTAAGTTCAATGGAAAACCGGACTTCGATCAGTCCGTTTCAACTGAGCTGCTTGATGGCATGTTTTTCAGTCAGAATTTCGAGGGTAGCTCTGTCTTTGATAACTTGGGGATTAACCATGATTATATAGGAAGATCATACACTGACTGTCTGCCTGTTTGTGGTACTGACTCATCTGCTGATGCTAGGAAGTCTCCAACTGAGAAGTTGTGGTATAGAAGTATGCAAAAGTCTTCCAGTTCAGAGAAGCGAGGCAGTCAGACACCAGACCTACCTTGCATCAGCGAAGAGAATGAGAACATAGATGAGGAGGCTGAAAACTTATGTACCAACACTCCAAAGTCTCTGAGCTCAGAGAAGCGAGGAAGTTCAATTCCGGACCTTCCTTGCATAGCTGAAGAGAATGAAAACATAGATGAGACATCTGATGCAGTCAATGCATCTGATTCCGAAAGGGAGAATGTCTCTGCTGAAAGGAAACCTCTTGGCGATGTTAATGAGGACCCTATCAAATTTCTTCCATCTGTCTCTAAAGCCAAGATTCTTGTTGACAGACAGAGTCTAGACTCTGTCAACACTGAATTCAGCTTTTCCGCTACGTGCAACAACAGTGTCAAATGTAAAGCGGGAAGGCAGAACGGTGGTAGCCGAAGATTCACGGGTAAAGGTAAAGAGAACCAAGGTGGAGCAGGTGCTGGAAGAAATGTTAGACCGCCTAGTAGCAGGTTCAGCAAGGCTCAGTTGTCTTGTAACTCGAGTTTGACAACTCTAAGGTCGCGGTTACCAGAAAAAGAACCTAGGCACAACAACATTGTTTCCAACATCACTTCGTTTGTTCCACTTGTGCAGCAGCAAAAACCAGCAGCTGCACTATTTACGGGTAATTGTTTTCTCTTCCCAGTATAAAGCTTTTGAAATTTTAATTGGAGGTATCATTCTACTGTCTTGTGCTACGTACTCCTCTGATTTAACTCTATCTATGTTCCCCCTAGGCAAGAGGGATGTCAAAGTAAAGGCCCTGGAGGCTGCTGAGGCGTCAAAACGGATTGCTGAACAGAAAGAAAATGAACGTAAGATGAAGAAGGAAGCTATGAAGCTAGAGCGGGCAAGGCAGGAACAAGAAAATCTGAGAAAGCAAGAGATGGAGAAGAAAAAGAAAGAAGAAGATCGAAAGAAAAAGGAGGCGGAAATGGCTTGGAAGCAGGAGATGGAGAAGAAAAAGAAAGAAGAAGAGCGGAAGAGAAAGGAGTTTGAAATGGCGGATAGGAAGAGGCAGAGAGAAGAAGAAGGCAAAAAGTTGAAGGAAGCTAAGAGACAGCGCGTTGCAGAAATTCAGAGACAACAAAGAGAGGCTGATCAAAAACAGCAAGCTGAAAAAGAATTGAAAAGACAAGCTATGGTAAGATCCCTCCTCTTCTTAGAAACTTTGGTTGACTATTGTGATGTAGGAGTTTTGCTAAATATAAAAAAATGACATTTTAGGATGCGAGGATAAAAGCACAGAAGGAACTTAAAGAAGAACAAATTAATGCTGAGAAAATCCGAGAACAGGCGAATACTAGGATCCCTGAAGTGAGATCAAAGAGTAGTTGCAGTGACGATACCAATGCTTCAAGAACCTCTAGAGATGATGATTTCAAGGTACAAGTTTCTCATCTTTTAGAGAGTTAGGGTTTTTTAGGGATGAGACCAATCTTAATACATAACAATACTTGTGCTCTTAGGCAATAAGCAATCCAGGGAAAATGTCTGAAGAGTCTTACGACATCTCTCCATACAAATGCTCAGACGACGAAGATGAAGAGGAAGACGACTGTGACGACATGTCAAACCACAAATTCGTTCCTTCTTGGGCCAGGTTTTGTTTCTGAATTGCTCTCTCGTTCTTTTAATGTTCAACTCTCATTAGTCCATTACCATTTGTTTACTCTAAAGCATCTTACTTATACAGCAAGAGCAATATTCTTCTCACTGTCATTTCCCAACAAAAACGTGATCCCGATATTACTTTCCCTGCGAAAAGCTTCACTGGTATAAGCCAAGGTAAGATCTCTCGATTACACTTCAACATATTAAAAAAAGTTTTCTAGTTTTCGCCATAATTTATTTTCGATTTTTGCAGTTCTTTTGCCGCGAAAGTTCCGAATGCAATAGCATAAACTACGAGGAGCCAAACTCAGATTCTCAGAGACATTAAAACTTGATGTTTGAGCTTAAATTCATAGAGTAGTTTGTGAATCCACTCTCTTTGTGCTTAACCTATTGTAGAAATTATCCTATTATCAGAATCGAATCTCTCGAGATTCTTTTTTGCTTTTGTAAGGATTAGTGAATGGGTATGTAATAATAATTAATTAATCATCCCATTGTGGTTAGCGTTCATACATAACGGCTAGTTCTATTTTATATATATTCTTAGGTTCTGTGGATTTTACTAGTGGAAAGAGCCTGGTGCTGAAAGCAAGAGATTTGTCCATTTTCAATATAACCAAATTCCCACTACCATTTTTAAATGTCGAATTGGTTAGAATAACTTTTTTGGATCACGATCGCTTAATTATATTAATGACTGTCGAATTCGGAACTTGGGAAAACTAGTAAAACTTTTGTAGAATATGATTTGGTCTTAGACTCTTAGCACTCATTGCGCAACACACTAAAAATGCTGTTTTAACTTGTAAATTCACTTGAGATACATGTGTGATCCAAGATGAGTTGTATATCTGTATAAAAAAATGCTAAGGTCTTACTCTTTTTTTGATCGAAATGCTTAGGTTATTACTAGATACTAGTACACAACAAATTATCTAAATATTTTGGATTTTTGTCATTTCATGTTATGTAGAAAAAGCAGTGTGGCTGAAACAGTAAACAGTCAACCATAGCGGTGAGTCAAATTGAGTTATCATTGTTGTAGACAGATAATAAATAATTAAATTAAATGAACTAAAAGTTTGTATATCATTCCATCGTATTCTATGCACGTGGTGGCGCTATAGATGCCATTAAAACGGTCAGTTTTGATTTTTGCGTCCATTTACCAGGCCCCACCCGACCCGCTCCTCTCCTCTTTCCCTCTTAACGATCCCAAAAACGACGTCGTATATCTTTCCATCCTTATTTAACCGTTGCCACACCAAAATCACAATTATACCCTTTTCTTCTGCATATCAATTCGAATGCATTTTCCCACCACAGTTACCAAACTCTCTCTCCTCTCTCCCTCTCATGTCTCCTTCAAGAAAGCTTCTTGTTCTCTTCTTCACATGGACAGCTATTTCCATGGCCAAACCATTCTTTGTATCCGCCGATAATGTGAACTTCACCTTCAAAACCTTCACGATTCGAAACCTCACGTTCCTCGGCGATTCCCACCTCCGGAACGGCGTCGTCGGACTCACGAGAGAGCTCGGCGTTCCAGATACGAGCTCCGGCACTGTCATCTACAACACGCCCATCCGTTTCTACGATCCTGATTCGAACACCACGGCGTCTTTCTCCACTCACTTCTCCTTCTCCGTCCAAAACGTTAACCCAGATTCTTCCGGCGACGGACTCTCTTTCTTCCTCTCTCACGACAACGACACTTTAGGAAGTCCCGGTGGGTTCTTAGGCCTCGTCAATTCCTCTCAGCCGATGAAGAATCGATTCGTCGCCATCGAATTCGACACCAAATTGGATCCTCATTTCAACGATCCCAGCGGTAATCACGTCGGGTTAGATGTCGATAGTTTAAACTCGATCGCGACTTCAGATCCATCGGTCTCGTCTCAAATTGATCTGAAATCTGGGAAATCGATCACTGCTTGGATCGATTACAAGAACGATTTGCGTTTATTGAACGTGTTCTTGAGTTATTCAGCTGCAGCAATAGCCACCACCACGACGACGACGAAGAAGCCAGAGAAGCCTCTTTTATCTGTGAAAATCGATCTTTCTCCCTTCTTAAACGGTGAGATGTATGTAGGGTTCTCTGGTTCAACAGAAGGAAGCACAGAGATTCACCTGATCGAGAATTGGAGCTTCAAGACATCTGGGTTTCTTCCGGTGAGATCAAAATCCAATCATCCTCACAACGTTTCAGATAGTTCCATTGATCCTGTGGTTATACCTCGCTCCACGGGTAAGAAGCGTCACAGACACAATCTCGCTATTGGCCTTGGTATTTCTTGTCCAATCTTCTTCTGTTTAGCTCTCTTGGTGTTTGGGTACTCGACCTTGAAGAAATGGAAAGGTGTGAAAGCAGAGAAAGGGCTCAAGACAGAGCTAATCACAGGTCTAAGAGAGTTTAGCTACAGAGAGCTTTACGCAGCTACAAAAGGGTTTCACTCGAGTAGAGTCATTGGAAGAGGAGCGTTTGGGAATGTGTACAGAGCCATGTTTGTTTCCTCTGGAACGATCTCTGCTGTGAAAAGATCGAGACATAACACAACCGAAGGCAAAACCGAGTTTTTGGCAGAGCTATCGATCATTGCTTGCTTGCGACACAAGAATCTTGTTCAGTTGCAAGGTTGGTGTAACGAAAAGGGAGAATTGCTTCTCGTCTATGAGTTTATGCCTAATGGAAGTCTTGACAAGATCCTGTATCAAGAATCAGAAACAGGAGCTGTGTTTCTTGACTGGTCACATAGGCTGAACATAGCGATTGGTTTAGCTTCAGCTTTATCTTATCTTCACCATGAGTGCGAGCAGCAAGTGGTTCACAGAGACATAAAGACAAGCAACATAATGCTTGACATAAACTTCAACGCAAGGCTCGGTGATTTCGGTCTCGCAAGACTCACGGAGCACGATAAAAGCCCTGTCTCAACCTTAACCGCTGGTACAATGGGGTATCTCGCACCAGAGTATCTCCAATACGGCACTGCAACTGAGAAAACAGATGCTTTTAGCTACGGAGTTGTGATTCTAGAGGTTGCTTGTGGGAGAAGGCCAATAGATAAAGAACCAGAGAGTCAAAAGACTGTGAATCTAGTGGATTGGGTTTGGAGATTGCACAGTGAAGGAAGAGTTCTTGATGCTGTAGATGAGAGATTGAAAGGCGAGTTTGATGAGGAAATGATGAAGAAACTGTTGCTTGTTGGGCTTAAATGTGCTCATCCAGATAGTAATGAGAGACCATCAATGAGACGTGTTCTTCAGATACTTAACAACGAGGTTGAGCCTAGTCCGGTTCCAAAGATGAAACCTACACTGTCTTTCACTTGTGGGTTAAGCCTTGATGACATTGTTTCAGAAGATGAAGAAGGAGACAGCATCGTGTACGTTGTATCTTAGTATAGCTTTTGATTCTCGTTTGATTTGTTTGATTTGTATTATGTGTGGCCTTTAGTTCAATGAGTTTATATTGAACGATTAGGTTTCTGATTTTCATAAAACCCATCTCAAAATCCAGATCAGAAGCTCATCTTTTTTTTACAGAGCAATCAAAGCAAAACCTAGTTTCAAGATCATTAAAGTCAAAGATTGATCAAGAACGGAAACAGAAACTGTGAATGAAAAGATCACCAAGTTACGTACCTTCCTTGAGATTGAAAGAACCTTGTTGAAACAATCAGAAGTATCCATAGTGTATATACATAGCCTTACGGTCACACGATCACATACATCGCAATGTGGGCGATGATGGTGGCAGAAGTAAAGAGAGCACACTCCCGACAAGGGCAAAACTGTCCTTTTGCTAATCCCGGGTTGTGCTCTCTTTCTTCTGTCAACATTTTTCATCTTTTTCTCCGATAGGAAGAAGAAGAAGAAAGAGAAGAAGTGTGACGTGTGGCGTAAGTAAGCAGTGACGGTGGGTCTGTGTGACTGATTTATAGTGGGAGAGTGAGTTTGCCGGCTGCAACCGGTGATAGGAGGTGGAGACTGGCTGTTGTGGGTGAAAGCGAAGCTGAAAATGGTCTTGAGATTACTTACAGTCATGAGCCTGGAAGTTTCTACAATATTAGAGATTCTTTCTTTAACTCTCTTACCTTTTCGCTTTCACATTAAATTTCTTTTCATTTTGATTAATCTTTTTAGTTTTTTTTTTGAAAACGTTAATCTTTTTTGTTTTATTGAGATACAACAATAAGGTCATATATTTCTTCAATTTCCCACTTCTAATAATATTTTTCTAAAACGAATATGAAAAAAATAAACAATTAATATGCAATTAGTGAATCCTACGTTATTTTTTTTCTAAGCTTTACATGATATGATATGCAATTTTACTTTTCAAAAAAATGGTTGAGAAAAAAAAAAAAGTAAATTAAAATACAATATTCAGCTTAAAAAAAAAGAGAATGGAGAGTAAATCAGCCACGCGTGAGACTCGGAAGTTGCTTTCACCTAATTGAACAAGCCAAAAACTTTAAGTAGTCATCGACATCTCACCTACCCTACGCTCCTGCCGCTCAATCTCAGCCGTTCGTTAACATCAGATCCTGCGATTTGTCGGACCCACTGTTATCACGTTAAATTGGCCACGTTTTGATTTACACGTTGACTATGAGCTTATACCAAGAGGCCCATTTAATATACAAACGGGCCTTTCTAACTTTTGGCCCATCTACGTTTCCAGCTTCTTCCTTTTTCCACCGGTAGCGAGAGAACACAGCGAAGATGAAGGGCGAAACTTTTTGAATTTGACTGACTGAACGAAGAAGCAGACATGTCTGCGTTCTCGAGCTTATTTTCTCACAGATTTGGAGCAGTCTCTCTATTTCGTCTCAGTTCTTCGAAATTCGGATGTTTCTCTCGAGGTTGGTTTTCTTGCGGCGCTGTAAAACAGTCGAAAAGTGATGATTATGCTTCTCACGAACCATTTGGTGTCTCTGGTGAGTTTTTTTTTTTTTTTTGTGAGTAAATTTCGTCTAAAATCAAACTCGTTTAATTGGAAGAAGGGAATGTTCGTGTAAACTAAAACGATGCTGGGATGTTTTTTTTTTCACTTTTTCATGATGAATTATACAGTTTTCTCTTCTTTTTTAGGTGGCTTCATACACTTATTGCATTTCCAGAGTTATTTGAAACCAATTCAATTTGTATAGGATGTTCCATAATTCTGATTAAAGGTTTCTGAGTTCGAGTTTTTAGAACCGTAGAGTGAAATTTTTGTGGCTTTTGCTGAATTTTTAATCCTATCATGTTTTTTTTTGCTAGATCTTCTGGGTGGGTTTTGCTAAAGTTTTGAACTTCTTGGGGTCTATGAAACAGGATTTGAAATGGAGAAGAGCATATATAACATTCTTACAGTTGACCGTTGGGGATCTCTAAATCATATGGATTATAGACAGGCTCGTCTTAGACCAGTTCATGGGAAGCTGGCTTTGAAGTTTCTTAAATGGGTAGTCAAGCAGCCCGGTTTGGAGCCTGACCATCTTCTTCAGCTGTTCTGTATCACTACGCATATACTTGTTAGAGCTAGAATGTATGACCCTGCAAGGCACATCTTGAAGGAGTTGTCTTGGATGGGCAATAAATCAAGCTTTGTTTTTGGTGCTTTAATGACCACATACCGGCTTTGCAATTCAAACCCTTCTGTTTTCGACATCTTGATTAGAGTATATTTGAGAGAAGGAATGCTTCAAGATTCGGTGGAAATATTTCGCTTGATGGGACTTTACGGGTTCAACCCTTCTCTTTATACTTGTAATGCAATGCTAGGTTCCACTGTAAAGAGTGATGGGGCTGTGTCAGTCTGGTCTTTCTTGAAGGAAATGCTTAAGAGGAAGATTTGTCCCGACGTGGCTACCTTCAATATACTAATTAATGTGCTCTGTGCTGAAGGAAACTTTAAAAAGTCGTGTTATCTCATGGAAAAGATGGAGAAGAGTGGTTATTCCCCAACTATAGTTACATACAATACGGTGCTCCATTGGTATTGTAAAAAAGGGAGATTTAAAGCTGCTATTGAGCTTATAGATCACATGAGGTCGAAAGGGGTTGACGCTGATGTCTGTACTTATAATATGGTTATCCACGATCTGTGCAGGAACAATAGAAGTGCCAAAGGTTATTTGTTGCTGAGGAAAATGAGGGAGAGGATGATTTACCCCAACGAGGTCACGTACAATACGCTGATTAATGGTTTTTCTAATGAAGGAAAGGTTCTCATTGCTCGTCAACTTTTGGATGAGATGTTAACCTTTGGACTTTCCCCGAATCATGGTACCTTTAATGCTTTGATTGAGGGACACATTAGTGAGGGAGACTTTAAAGAGGCTTTGAAGATGTTTTATATGATGGAAACGCAAGGCCTTATACCTACTGAGATTAGCTATGGGGTACTTTTAGATGGGTTGTGCAAGCATGCAGAGTTTGATCTAGCGAGATGCTTTTACATGAGAATGAAGAAAAATGGGATCGCTGTTGGGCGAATAACATACACTGGAATGATTGATGGGTTATGCAAAAATGGGTTACTGGATGAAGCAGTTGAGATGCTTAATGAAATGGGCAAAGATGGCATTGATCCCGATATTGTCACATACTCCGCACTTATAAATGGATTTTGCAAGGTGGGGAGGTTTGAAACTGCTAAGGAGATAGTGTGTAGAATTTACCGAGCTGGTCTTAGTCCAAATGGCATCATATACTCAACGCTGATATACAATTGTTGCAGGATGGGATGCTTAAACGAAGCATTAAGAATTTATGAAGCTATGATCCTCGTGGGCCATACTCCAGACCATTTCACGTTCAATGTACTTGTCGCTTCGCTATGTAAAGCTGGTAAAGTGGGTGAGGCAGAAGAATTTATGCGTTGCATGACAAGTGATGGTATGCGTCCTGACGCAGTTAGCTTTGATTGCCTTATCAATGGGTATGGAAGCTCGGGTGAAGTATTAAAAGCGTTCTCTATATTTGATGAGATGACCAAAGTAGGTCATCACCCAACGTTCTTCACATATGGTAGTCTGCTCAAGGGATTATGCAAAGGTGGGCATTTGAGAGAGGCAGAGAAGTTTCTTAAAAGCCTCCATGATGTTCCTGAAGCTGTTGATACTGTAATGTACAACACACTACTCACTGCTATGTGTAAATTAGGGAACTTGGACAAGGCTGTCTCTCTTTTTGGTGAGATGGTGCAGCGAAGCATTCTGCCTGACAGTTATACATATACCAATCTTATTTCTGGGTTGTGTAGGAAGGGCAAGACTGTTATTGCCATACTTTTTGCTAAGGAAGCTGAGGCTCGAGGTAATTTACTTCCCAACGAGGTGATGTATACCTGTTTTGTGGATGGTCTGTTCAAGGCTGGCCAGTGGAAAGCTGCTTTTTATTTTCGGGAGCAAATGGAGAAACTTGGCCTTACCCCTGATACTGTCACAACAAACGCAATGATTGACGGTTACTCAAGGATGGGGAAAATAGAGAAGACAAACTACCTACTTTCTGAAATGGGGAACCAAAACAGGGGTCCTAATCTGACTACCTACAATATTCTCTTGCATGGGTATTCAAAGAGGAAAGACATGTCAACAAGTTTTATGCTGTATAGATCCATGATACTGAATGGCATTTTACCTGACAAACTCACATGTCATTCTCTTATTCTCGGGATTTGTGAATCCAACATGTTGGAGATTGGGCTTAAAATCTTGAAAACATTCATATGCCGAGGTTTTGAAGTTGACAGGAGTACGTTTAACATGCTAATCTCCAAGTGTTGTGCAAATGGAGAGATCAGCAAGTCATTTGATGTAGTTAATGTCATGACCTTACTGGGAATCTCCCTTGACAAAAATACTTATGAAGCCATTGTAAGCGTCCTCAACAGGAACCACAGATTCCAGGAATCTCGCATGGTTTTGCACGAAATGTCGAAGCAAGGTTTATCTCCTGAGTGTACCAAGTACATTGGTCTGCTTAACGGTCTTTGTAGAGTGGGAGATATAAAGACTGCGTTTATGCTGAAGGATGAGATGATAGCACATAAGATATGTCCGCCTAATGTAGCTGAGAGTGCAATGGTGAGAGCACTTGCAAAATGCGGTAAGGCTGAAGAAGCTACGCTGCTTCTTCGTTCCATGCTGAAAATGAAGTTGGTTCCGACTATTGCTAGTTTCACTACTCTAATGCACATGTTTTGCAAGAATGGTGACGTTACAGAGGCCCTGGAATTGAGAGTCGTCGTGAGAAATTGTGGCCTGAAGCTTGATCTTGTGTCGTACAGTGTATTGATTACTGGACTTTGTGCTAAAGGTGATATGGTAGTTGCATTTGAACTCTATGAAGAGATGAAGCGAGATGGATTCTTAGCTAATGCGACTACTTACAAAGCTCTCATCAATGGAATTCTTTCCCTAGGAACTGCATTCTCTGGGACTGATATCATCTTGAAAGATTTACTTGCAAGAGGATTTATAACATCCTTGAGCTCGTCTCAAGATTCACACAAAACCTTGACAATGGTCATGGAGAAGCTGAAGGCCTTGCAAAGTCGCAAGAAGGGATAACATCAGAACAAGCTTTAAGAGTAATTCCTATGAACAAGCTTCCCTAAGCAAATTATTGTTAACGCATATCTCGAGGATCTGCTTCTCTGTAACACGGTTCGTTATAAATCCTTATGTTTGTTACTCTATCGTTGCTTATTTACGGCTCTCATGTAATTGTGTTTTCTGCTTACCAGGTGAAATTACAGTTCATCACCGTGAAGAGCTGGATATGCAGAGTAGATGTTCTCTAGATGAACCAGCTAAAAAGCTCATTGAGCTTTGTCTGATTCACAGTATGCATCTTACGTCATTCTTCGCCTCTCTGATTAGCAATAAAGTATGCAATGATAGTTATACTTTTGTTTTCTATTGTTTTATTAGTAGTTCTTGATGTGAGTGCCAACTAGTTCCAGAAGCTTAAGCGCTTTAACTTGAGCTGTTATGCAGAACAAGACAAGCAAGACAGTGAAGCTGCAGCGTCTTCACTGGGTCTTTTCCCTGACAAATACAACTCGAAAACCATACCAAAAGAGATCTAAGACACTTCATTGAATTTCTTTTATCTCCAGGTGGGTTTATAACTGCTGTCTTACTCCACTTGCGTTAAAGATCTTTGTTTGTTTGTTCTTTCTTACACTTGTATTTTTCTCTTTACAGAGACAGAGCAGGAAGAGGAACAAACTCTGAAAACAACAGCTGGAGCTGTGTTGGCAATTCATGTGCTGATTTCACCTGTAAATCAGTCTGGACTCGTTCAGATAATGATTCAGGGAAAATGGGTAAAATGAAATGCGCAGAGCCATGGAAAAAGCAAAAGCTTCTTCTTCTTCTTCTGTGTTTTTTGAGGAATCTTTTTGATGAAAACATTGTCGGGATGGAGACAGAGAGAAACTGGTCTGTTGTGTTGGGATGGTGTCTGATGCATCTTGATGCAGACAGAATCTAACACTTCGTCAGATTGCATCACTGGATTTGTTCCATTTTGCAGTACCACTCGTGAGCCTCTGTAACACTTTATTATTATATATGCAATTATCAATGTGTAGATTGTCTGTTAGTCTTCTAACAATTTTATTTACCTTCATATTAATTTACATTTAAATCAATATTGTATAAAAATTGGTTGCACCTATCAGGAATAAACAAAACAAAAAAAGCAACAATTATTCAACAAACTAATTAGATTAAGTTTACCAAATCTGTATCGTGTATTGTTTTAACTTATATAAGTAGAGATCTACAGAAAAAAATGAACATATTAATACAGCTAGTGGATTAAAATATAGTTTGGCTAAATTGGTAGACGAGTGATGACGGATTTTAGATTAGAATTTTTGTCAAACAACAATCGTTAGGAAAAATATATTATTAACTAATTTCTCACTAAAATATTCTACATAAAGTAATGATATTTCATCAAGCAAATAGGCCACTTGATAATTCTTAATTACAGTGAACAACTAGTGTCATTATTTTGACAAAATCTTTTCAGACATTTTTTTTTTTTCTTTTAAAGAAGATTAGCCAATTGATTTTGTTCTTTGGAAATGGTTATGATTATAGTCCATTAAATAAAAATATATAAAGAGAATTATTATAAAAAAAAAAAAATTTAAAGAAAATGAATGCTACAAGACAAATAATGCCAGCAAGTCACTTGCTTTGCATCCGTCTGAACCAACATATATGCCCTCTATTAACAGCCGTTTGCCAGCTCATCTTTCCGTTTAGAAATCAAAAGACGTCACGTCACTGAGACTAACTCCGTTTATATAAACCGTTACAGACACCCGCACCGAGAAGACAGATAAAGAGAAGCAAAAAAGAATTTTTAGAGAGAAAAAAAGCAAAAAAATAAAAAAAGAAAGAGAGAAAAAGAAAAGTCTCTCTCTTTCTCTCTCGTTTTTTCGCCCAGATTCTCTCTCTTCTCCGATCAATTTTTTTCTCTTTGGTTTCTCTCACTTTCCTTGGTTTTCTCGGCGTTTTCTTCTCCTTTTTCCCGAATCGTTTTTTCCATTTTTCTTGGGATAAATCTTCCTCCTCTCTGCAGTAGCCATGTCGGTACGTTAAAATCGCCTCTTTTTAAGATTTTTCTGTTTCGATATATGCTTGCTTTTGAATACCTTCGAATTCGATTTGATGGTTTGGAGAATTTAGTTTCATTTGGTGCTATGTTTCATTTAGTTAGATGCTATGTTTCATTTTGATCGGAGGGTTTTTTTTGTTTTGTTTCTTCCGCCGAACAAATTTGACGTAATCTTCGATAGTTGGTGTGAGGATATAGAAAAAATTAGATGTGATATTGTGATTCTGATGAGCTATTGTCTTGTTGCTGATAATCCTTTTTCTGGATCTCGGTTTTTTATTTTTGTATTATACTTTTTGAATTTCGATCTTCGGCTTTTATTCAATCTGATTTTGATTGATTAAGTTTAGATTTTTGATATTTTTTAACCCGGTTCTGATTTTGGATTTGAGATGAAATAGAGCTGATACAGATAAGTTGTCTCGTGTTAGCTGTATCATTTTCCCAGATTGTTCTTGATTTATTGATAGTGATTTGGCATGAACATTGTGTGGCATTTATTTAGGGAAGGCAAAAGATATGGTTTCCTTGTGAATTTGTTCGCTTACTCAGAGACAATTCAAATCACTAGTTTCAAACTTCGTTTTTTTCTCACCTAATAAAGTGGATAAGAACTTTAAATTTTCTCTTTTGGTTAGTTTTGGTAATCTTTTTGGCTTATGGTGTATAATGTTTCCTAGAAAATGGGAAGTTGATTAGTTTGGGCTATTGTACAAGCCTTTTTCTTGATGGTATAAAAGGTTTCATTAGTTACGTCCTCATCTTTGCCTCTTCTCTTTTGTGTTTGCACCCACCTAAGACTTGCTTACAATGAAGAAAGGGTAAGCCTTTAATTCGTTATCCATTCTATGATCGATGTCGTTCTCTTTTCAAGACTTTAGAAATGTGACTCATTTTAGAAAAGCCATACACTTAACAACATGTGAATAGACAGTCAATTCATCTAATTGGCACAAATGGTTGTTGCACATTGAGTTTGGGATTGAGCTTGCTTCTTGTTGTGTTGGTTTCACCATTTTGTGTTTATATGAACAGGACAAAGGTCGTCCCTTGCCGAAATTTGGTGAATGGGATGTGAATGATCCAGCATCAGCAGAAGGTTTCACAGTGATATTCAACAAAGCTAGGGATGAGAAAAAGACCGGTGGCAAACCCGGATCACCCGGTAAATCCACTGAGGGTAATGTTAAGTCTGGAGGAGGAGATCCTAGTAAACCTCAGCCTGTAAGTTTCTTCTTCTTCTTCTCCTCTTATCTTTCTCTCTTTCGATTGATCGTCACGCAAAATGGGCTCTTTGGTTTCAGAAAAAATGGCTCTGCTGCATGCAATCTCCGGCTGTGGACTCTTGACAGACACAAAGAAGGATTTGCTTGCTGCCCAAAAAGAAAAGTCACATTGCTTACACATCTAAAGCAATGTTCTTTTATGTTTTATTGTCTTTCTTGAATTACCCACGAAAAAAAAAAAAGCTCCTAAGATGATTTGGAGCCTCCTTTAGTATCACGATTATGATTCCTTCTTCTTTGAAGTTGTTTGTTCTTTTAAAAGTGCTGTAAAATCGTGTTGCCACTTTATTTGGAAAACCAGAGAAAAAAAAAGAAGATTAAAAAAAAAAAACACAGTTAACTGTGTCTATATGTAATGACTCTCATGGGTATTTTTGGGGTTTTAATTTTATGGTGTTTTTATTTCGTGATTTTAAAATATATTTTGTTGTGTTGGTTCTTTTGTTTTGCTTTTTATTACATCAGACAAGTTATTCTGCTTTTCCACGGGAGTAGATCCCTTGATGAACATTTCCGAACCCTTTTGTTCATAAATTGATGCTTCACAATCATACACATCCAGGAACACACAAACCAAAGTTCGGTATATTGATGGGCTTTTACTGGGCCTATACTGGAGTCTAGCTAAGCCCTCAGTTGATACCGTGGAGACCGTTCTGTGATCCTCTGAATCTGAAAGCAAAAATATATGAATTTTTGGAATCGAATTTGAAATAAATTTGATTTTTGTTTTTTGGTCAAAGTGAGAAAAAATCATTAATGCGCACAAAATTTTGTGATGAACTATCAATAATGAATTTATGATACTCAATTGACAATCCTACGGGAAAAAAAAAAGAAAATCAAAGGGGGAACAGAAAACTAAAAGGTTTAAGATTAAAGTGTAATTGAATTCAATGATATGATTCATCTGCATCTTTATCATCACTTATTTCTGTGCGTATATATATGTATATAATGCATGTAATGCAACTAATCAATTAAGAACAATCCAACCGTGAGAAGAGAAAGTGAAGATGACGGCGTCGGACGAGAAGAAACCTTCGGTTACGTCGTCTCATATAACCGTCAGGGTCCAAAGCCAGGTAGGTATTTGACTAATTCCAAACCGTTATGTACACAGAAGTATTATTCACAAATTTTATGAAAAAAAAAACCATTCTTTTTATCATGCTATTTGTGAAAACACTAATTTTCTATACCAAACACTTTCTTATAACTATGAATCTATAATAATTCAATTTTTTTTCTTAGAATTTATAACATATATAAAGTATATAAAGGAGATAGAAAATATATATTTATAGAACAAAATGAAAACCTGGAAAAAACTATCTTGAAAGACGGAGAGTATAAAATTGTTTTTTTTTTTTTTTTTTTTTTTTANTTTTTTTTAAGTGAGAGTATAAAAAGTTGTTGCAAATATAATATAACAGGATGAGAAGTGTGTGTTCTTCCGGATTAAGAGGTGAAGGTGAGAACCTTTTGAGGTGAAGAAAGGTAGAAACTTTGATTTATTAAAATCTTTCTCTCTTACTTGTTCGATTACATAAGATTGCTATTTATAGCTAAATGTCTTAGGGTTTTCTTTCAGCTGGTGACATCATCAGTCAAAGGTGCAAACCGATTGTTGATTTGAATTTGCTGAGTTGTGGATGCGGTTGAGATTGCTTTTGCTTTAGCCACACCCTCGCAGGTAACCTCCTTCTTTCTGGTACAGGTTTTGTCTTTTGTGCCAGGGATTAGAGATGACCGTTGCTCACTCTTTTGCTCAGGTGTGGGCTGCTTCTGTTCGATGGGCTTCCAAGTCTTAGTGGACCGCATTGTTGGGTTTGGTCTTATAAGAGGGACGTTAAGCTCCGTAGGATGATGGAAGCATTTTCCGTCAAATGTGGAATAGAAATGTCAGATCTCAGGTTTTTATTTGATGGAGTTAGGATCAAACCTAACCAAACTCCCAACGAGGTATTTGTGTGTTGACATTTTGTTTTCCTCGTCCCATTGATATATCCCTTGATTAAACTGTTAAAAGAAAATGATTGCAGCTTCACATTGAAGATGGAGAGGAAATTGACGCATTTGTTGAACAAATATCAGGGACCAGTTTCTGTCATCGCCATTAACAGTGTCTTAGCGACATTTAATGTCATTAGTATGTTTTTTTCACCTATTGTAATACAAAAGTTGGTTTTTGATCAACGTTAACAAATGCTAAAATAATTTATGGATCAATATTCTGTTTCATACATCAGTTTATAAACTAAAATCTAGCTAGTATGTTACTCGATTGAAATTTTAAAGTTACTCATAGACAATGAATTGTTAGAAAAATCCGAATTTACCGAGTTAGATAAATATGAAATTGTTTTTTTTTGTCTAACTCAGATATCATGAAAAAAAAAATCAAATGTTTTGAGATTCTTTGCCTTCAAAGGTTATATAAACAAATATTTTCCTTGTATGTAAACTTTTTTGTTATATTTCAAAGAAAAAAAAAACTTCTCACTCCGTTTACTCTACGAAATTGTAAAATGGAAAGAGAGATGGGCATTATCTAAGCAATTAGCATCATGTCTGGTATGATTAAGTCACGAAATATATAAGAGTCGAAAAGGTAATGTTCGTTCGCACGGAAAGTTGCAACAAAGCTACAAGAGAGATCAGATATTTTTAATTTTCGTATTAAATGTGATATATACACTGATATACAAGTACAAGAACAAATCATTGTCACAATATGATCATCCTTGGAGGCCTTGGCCCATTCTGACTAGTCAAGCTATATATATAACAAAATGTATATAGTTAGATCTATTTTTTAGCCTTACATGTCGTCTAGTTCACGTGCGAAATAGTTTTATTTTCCCATCAAACTCCACGCTATTTTTTTCTGAAATTTACGAATTTTCTCTTAAT
Source organism: Kernera saxatilis (assembly GCA_900406395.1). NCBI lineage: Eukaryota > Viridiplantae > Streptophyta > Magnoliopsida > Brassicales > Brassicaceae > Kernera > Kernera saxatilis. The sequence continues at coordinate 54,568 of OVAY01000067.1, forward strand.
TATCTGGGGTTATGATAGATGGAGTAATATGTTAATACTTAAATATTTTTCTTTGGAGTTATTAACTAGTAACTTTTTTGCCGACAAAAAAAAGAAAAAAAGAACTAGTAACTTTTCTTCACACTTTATATCCAATCATTTTTATTACAGATTGCATAGATTCCATAAAAAACATAACCTCAAGTCTTGAGGCAGTATATAAGTTTTATGGAATCTTAAGAGGAATAATGCTATTCAAAAAGTTAAAAAATAAAGTAAATTAGAGATTTACTCACCGTTCAAATAAGGGAAATATTAGGTTTACCGGTGACCAACCAGATGTTGCCATTTGTCAAACAAATTCACTTCCCCTTCTTGTCCCTCTCTCCTCTCTGTCTCTCTCTCTTTGTCTTTCTCTCTCCTCGCCACTGACTTTGTTCTGTTTACAGAAGAATTTCAAACTTCATCTCTTCCAAAGCTCAAATCCTTTTTCCCCTTCCATCTCTTTCCCTTGATCGATTATACTCATAGGCGTCGAGACCGGAGATATATTTTTCTGATTAACGTGTTTTATTTTTGGTCTCGATCGTCTTTTCTCTCCCAGAGAAAACAAAAATCGCTCCTTTAGATTCTTTCCTTGATTTTCTTGGCGCGGCTACGGTTTTCCGTTTCTGGGTTTTCGTTTATCGACCCAGAAAACGATAAATTTCAGACCGGAAATATCAGGTACGAATCGATCATTTGGTCATCGCTCGTTTTGGGAGATTTCTCCGTCGGCTTTAAAGGTTGAAGAGAAGCTTCCTGTTCTCGATTATATTTTTGATTATTGATTTATAGGATCTGTGCCGATTCTTGTTGATTGGGTTTGAGCAGATCATTTAAAAGGGGAAACCTTTAATATTCGATTTATTAATCTTTCCCTTAATTACCTGTTCTTAGGGTTTTGGTATGTTCCGTGTTTGTACTGTTGATATTGATTGATTTACTTAATTTCCCATTAATTGAATCGTTACTTAATCAAAAGGTCTTTCTCTCTGTGTTAGGTGGTGAATCTTGATTTGTAGTATTTGTGGCTCTATAAAGAAAGAAAATGCAAAATGGTTGCTAAGAAGGGACGTCGAGATTCTTCAGAGTCTTCTCCGATTGTGGAGGTTGGAGAGATTGACACAAGCGCTCCTTTTCAATCAGTTAAAGATGCAGTTAACCTTTTCGGTGAATCTGCCTTCTCAGCTGAAAAACCGCTCATTCGAAAAGCCAGTCCTCAATCCGCTGAGGTAAAACTTCTTCAATTTGATTTGATTCTCAAACAATTTTCTAGTGAGTTAAGAGGGTTTTTAATGTGAATTGTGTTGTGGTTGCAGAAAGTTTTGGTTAAGCAAACAGAGCTTCACTTGGCCCAGAAGGAGTTGAACAAGTTAAAGGAACAGCTTAAGAATGCTGAAACAATCAGAGAGCAGGCGTTGAGTGAGCTCGAATGGGCGAAAAGAACTGTTGATGAGCTTACTCGTAAGCTTGAAGCGGTTAATGAATCGAGAGATTCTGCAAATAAAGTGACTGAAGCTGCTAAGAGTCACATCAAAGAAGCGAAACCAGGAAATGTTTCTGTGTCTAGCAGTGATGCTCACACAGAGCTGGAACAGTATGGGACGGTATGTAAGGAACTTGATACCGCGAAGCAAGAGCTGAGAAAAATCCGTCAGGTTTCGAATGAGATTTCGGAAACAAAGGCTGTTGCTTTAACCAAAGTAGAGGAAGCTAAGGAAGTGAGTAAAGTTAACTCTGAGAAGATTGAGTTGCTTAGAAAAGAAATAGCAGCTGTTAATGAATCAGTTGAACAGACGAAGCTTGCGTGCTCTCAAGCCCGAAAAGAACAATCTGAGATCTTTGCAGAGAAGGAGATTCAGCAGCGATCGTATAAATCTGGCATGGAAGAATCTGCCAAGAGATTGCTCGCTTTGAAGAACGAGTTTGACCCAGAATTTGCGAAAAAGCTTGAAATGCAGTTGACTGAGACATATAACGAGATCGATGAATTGCAGAAGCAAATGGAGACTGCAAAAGCATCGGATATGGATTCCGTTAACGGTGTGAGTTTGGAGTTGAGTGAAGCAAAGGGTTTACTCGAGAAATTTGTGGAAGAAGAGAGGTCTTTGCAAGAGTCAGTGGAATCTCTTAAAGCAGAATTGAAGAATGTGAAGACACAGCACGGTGAAGTTGAAGCGAAGGAGGCTGAAATTGAATCAATGGCTGGAGATCTTCATCTGAAGCTTAGCAAAAGTAAGAGTGAGCTAGAAGAATGTGTTGCAGAGGAATCTAAAGCAAGAGCTGCTTTGGAAGATATGATGTTAACCTTAAATCAGATATCTTCCGAGACAGAAGCTGCTCGACGAGAAGCTGAGGAAATGAGAAACAAAGCTGGGGAGTTAATGAAGGAAGCGGAAACCGTGCATCTCGCTCTTGAAGACACAGAGCTAAACCTGAGGGTCGCTCTGGATGAAGTCGAAGAAGCTAAAGCTGCTGAGACAAAGGCGCTTGAACAGATAAAGTCAGTGTCTGAAAAAACCAACGCTGCCCGTAATTCGACATCGTCTGAGTCTGGATCTCAGAGCATCACTCTGTCTCAAGAGGAATTTAAGTCTTTGAGCAAGAGAGCTGAGGTATTCGATAAGTTAGCGGAAATGAAAGTGGCGGCTGCATTGGCCCAGGTGGAAGCAGTGAGAGCTAGCGAAAACGAGACACTGAAGAAGTTGGAGACGACACAAGAGGAGATTGAGAAGCTAAAGGCTGCAACACAAGAGGCACTGAAGAAAGCGGCTATGGCTGATGCTGCTAAGAAAGCGGTTGAAGGAGAACTCAGGAGGTGGCGTGAAAGAGATCAGAAGAAAGCAGAGGAAGTGGCATCGAGGATTCTTGCAGAAGCTGAGGCAAAGATGTCCGCTGAATCATCACCGCAACATCATTACAAGGCTCCGAAGCAGAAACCAATCCATAACAAACTGGAGAAGACGAAAACTTCAGTGGTATCAAAGAAAGTGCTTTTGCCGAATCTAAGTGGAATCTTTAATAGAAAGAAGAATCAAGTGGAATGGGGTTCTCCGTCTTATCTCCCTGGAGAGAAACCCTTTTGATGATTTTTCTTTTTCAATATTTGAACTTTCGCTGTTGTGAACAATCAGAAAGTTGTGTGCTTTTGGCTAAAGAAGGTTGTGGTTTGAGATCAGAAGCAGTTGCAGCTTTGGTCTATAATGTGAGAAACTGGTTTGTTACTGTAAATTGGGTCAAAGCTATTTAAGTGGTTGTTTTATTTTGGCTCTGTTTTTTTTTTTTTCTTACATAAGCTTCAACTTTGAGACAAAATATAGAAATTGAATTAATTACAACACTGAGCTAACATTGTCAAAAGCTGAGAAGAAGATCACTACTCTCTTGAGTACAATTTTTCTCGATTTCTTGGATTTTGTTTTGAATAAGTAAATCTTGAACAAAAACCGGTTTTTTCGATTTGGTTCTGTCGCTCTGTTGAAAATTTTGGTTCGAATGTGGTTTGGTTTATTGAATTGGTTTAAAAAAAAAAAATTGATTTGAAAATCCAAACAAAATATTGTGTTATCTGATTTTTCTTTTCAAACTCTTGTATAATACTCCTCGAATCGTTTTTAACTACGAAACTAAACGGAATCGCAAATCGGAGACTGAATCGAACGAGAAACAATTTGCAGAAAAGTAAAACGCAGAAAAGAAATTGCATACGAGAATTTATCCAGTTCACGTCGCAATGAGCGAACCCTACATCTGGCCGAGGTTTTCCTCGGAATCCACTAGATCGGAAAATTTCCCTGTACAGAATCTCTCACCGGAAAAACTCTCTCTCTCGATCTTTCTTTTCTCTCCCCAATGAATCTAATGAAATCGTTACAAGCGAATACAAAACCCTTCTCACAGTCCTTGAGCTTCTTCACTCACGCGCCTCAGCTCAGCTTTGAGGATTATCAGAGATGATAGAAACGACACCGTTTCTATTAGAGCAATAATCGGTTTTCACCAGTTTAACCCGGTTATCCTTTGGTTACTCTAATCAAGCTTTGATTAACCTTTCATCGAATTGACCTAATTCAAAAGAACATAACCAAACACCAACATACATATTATTCAACCAGTGACTTTGAAATACAAACTTTGTATTTATGATAACAACTCTTTGAAAAGAAGTAAAATAGAACCAACTCTTAAATTAGATGATATGTATATAAAAAATCCAAATAAATGGATTTAAAAAAGATGTATTCTAAAACTTGGTTCATCATATTCAAAAGCAACCAACCGAATGAAGAAAGAACAAACGTGATTTTAACACTGAGAATGGTTGATTAATCTGGAGTTGAAGAACCAGATGGGTCAGCATCCGGAGCATGGCCGGTGCCGGTTTGTAAGAGATTAGAAAAAAGCTACGACCGATGCTTTGATGAGTGTGACGACGTCGTTTAGAGAGAGTGATCTGATGAGAAATCCTGCGAAGTTGGTGAGGTTTTGTAGTATCGATCCCACCTCTTCATCAGAGATATCGACAACTGCGACGCCGTTTCGGTTCGTGGAATACAGACATACTATTGCCATCGCCACGTTCAACCCTATCGATAGCTTTTCAATACTATTACCAGAAATCCTATTGCCATCATTCCGCACAGCCTCTAGAAGAAAAATAAATTAGGGAATTATTATCATAGCCAAAAAAAAAAAAAAATTGAAATGACTAACCGAATTAACGGATACTACTACTACGAGTAGTTGGAACTAGTGGATGTTACAAGTAGATATTAATAATCTCTTCTTTTTTTTGGTAATAAAATGATATTTTGTCCGAATGCAAAATCATCTAAAATTCCTATTTAATAATTTCTAATAAAAATAAATAACAACGAACTGTTGAGTTAAATAAGTAGAACTGATCAACTTCATCTTCTTGTAAAAATATAATCACTTGTTAATTTGGTAAAACATGAAATCGATAGAGTAATATATAATATATTTTTGTTTTTGACTAAAAAGTAATATATAATATATTGTATTATGGGTATGAATCAAATAGATGGTTGACAAAAAAAAAAGAGAGCAGATTTGATAAATAATGTTTTATATAATTGGGCTTATGAAAAGTTACGCATAGCCTCGTTCAATTCGTCAACGACTTGGGGCTGATCCAGCGGCATTGCCTTCTTCAATACCTCAACCTCATTCAGCGTGAGAATTTCCCACCCTAATTAGGAAATAAAAACAAAAAAATAGTAGAAAGATTCATTATCAAACCAGTTGAAATTTATACTAATTTTTTTTAAGTTTAAACTTTTTTTTAATGGGATTATAAATTTGAATAAATTGATATAGAAATCATGTATGACTAAAAATGAATATAGTGTGATTACCGGGGTGTTGAGCTCCTGCAGGTTCCATAGTTTTATTGCTTTTCGTCTTTTTTCTTTTTTAGGTTATTGATCCTGCTGCATGCAGAATATGATGAGGAAGAGTATCTGCCTTTTTATAGAGAGCTCTTGACCTTTTTATTTCCCCAGTAATCATTGTTCAGAGATTCTTTCCGCATTATTCATTTAAATAAATTATAGAAAACAATTTTAAAAAGATTTTTTAACAGCTAGAAAGGAAAAAAAAAAAGAAAAGGAAAGGAAAAACTTCTATAATTATCTCGGCGAGGTTTTTTAACATCCTTATTTACTTTTTTTAGGCAGAGTTTTCTCTTTAATTAGCCTATTTATGTTTTATATATTTAGTCTATTAAGAGTATATCTTCTTCTTTTTTTTGACATTAGAATTATATCTTCTACACACACAAAAAAAAACCAACACTCAACAACATTTTATGCCTAATTTAGCAATTAATTCCGTCGAGCTATAACCCTTAACATTACATAATAGTATCTTTTTTGGGCAATACAAAACAAGTTAATTATCAATCCTTATATAGTTTTTTTCTTTTCTAATACGATCACTTCTTAAGCTTCTGAAGCGAGAAAACATGGGCTCGTCATCAAGGATTTGTCATCAAGGGTTCTGGCTCCGAATGAAATTCTGGATGTAACCTACATACTTGTCACCCCATGGAGTAATCTTCAACAAGGTCAATATGTCTTCGGGAGAAACGTGTCCGCGTAAATAGAGCAAAATTTCCTTAGCTATCTCGTATTCTGTGACTGGATCCGTCAGCAAGCTGGTGTTTCCGTCCTCGCTGGGGTTGGGATCAGGCAATCCTAGTTTAAAACAGAAACAAAATTAAACAACCAACTTAAATGAATCAAGTTAGGTTTTCTCTACTTTTAAATCTGTTTTATTGCTATAAAAAAAAAATCAAATAAAAAGAGTTTTTAAACAAACCGCCAGTGGATTGGCTCCTCCTCATGCGGCGGCGTTCGACAATCTCTCTGACGGCCCCGATGTATTTATCTCCCCAGCCACGGTATCTCATGAAATTGAGTATATCGTCTGCCGTGATCCTTTCATAGCAAATGCCACCGAATGTCGTGAGTTTGTCCACAAAACTTTCAAATACCGTTGGCTGATACTCGTTCTGAAAAAAAAAAAAAAAANTGACATTTGTAACTAGTTAAAACATATCAAATATGTTCAATATCTTACACCGTCCAATTTTGGTGTTGGTTCATAAGAAAAATATATTATGGGACCACCATCTAATCTTTTGGCTAAATAGGAAACGCTTGAGACTTTTGTTTACTACAATATCTTTAACCAATTTACATTCTAATAATTAACCCATTGAAATAACAGTTCTCATTCTCAAGAATCATCTTTCTCCCAAGATATAACAACCAAGTATCGTTTCATATTAAGAAAATTTGACCGTACAACAAACTTTTCAAGATATGTAACTTTTTAGATGATTTATAAAAAAAAATAGTAAAGACAGATCATTATATAATGGAACAAAAAAGTTTAACTTTGTTTTAAAAATGAAAAATGAGAGCCATACCATTCTGTGGGTCGACGAGGGTGAATTCTTCGATGGTTTCTTTATCATCTAACCCCATTATGATCATCAAGGCAAAGATGTAAGATGGGCTGATCTTCTGATAGAAATACCTCACTAATCCATTCCAGATCTTTCCTCCAGCTAAGAAGAAGAAGAAGAAGAAAAAATTACTACCTTTTCCATATACATTAATTAGACAAAAAATAATGTTAAGTTGTTCTTATAACCATTTAGTGTTTTGGGTATCAACGGTAAATGAATGGAAAATCATATGAATATTAACAAAGAATAAAAGCAAAGTGCAAACCTGAATTTTCATCTTCCATGTTCTTTCTCCTTTACGTTTTTTTGTTTGTTTCTTTGTTTTTTATTTCTAATTTCGATTGTGTGAAAACAAGTGACAAAATCACACACTTATAGGGAATTCATCAGGCCACCACTTCAAATGTTGCTTTATAACCTCTGTTTTGCTTTTACCACTTCAAGATCATTCATAATTACAGTTTTTTTTCCCTTCAAATATTTGTTTGAAAAATTATTTGTTTTGTGTCCCTATCACCTACTTAATTACCATCCATTTCGAGCATTAGGACAGAAGATAACATGTAAAAACTGGGAACGAATGACTCGGATATTGAAAACTATTATTTGAATATACCCAAAAAATTTGATCACTCCCGTTTCAGACTTTATCATCATCGGCCCCAAATGAATCAATTAACATTAGACCAAAAAAAAAAAAAAAAAACAATATACCCAATAAAATACAAGATGAAAAATAACGGGTAAATATCGAGAACAGATCATTCTGGTATTCAAAAATATTACTCGAAGTAAACCCAATCATATATGAGATGTGAAATAACGACTACCGATCGGGAACATTAGAAAAACTTACTTTAAAAAAAAAACGATCGGGAACATATAATTTGGATATTGAAAAATATCATCATCAATATGTCCAATAAACAGAGATGGAAATCCGGGTAACAACAACGCGGTCAGTAATCTTAGTAGCTAAAATAAAAAACATAAATTCTTACTAATTTATATAAAAAACAATTTGGAGATAAAAAAATTTAGGTAATTTGGAAATTTTCCAAAAAAATTTCAAGAAATTTTGAATAAACTTTTAAAATTTTAAATACTTAAATGGGTAATTCAAGACGGAGAACCCATCCAGCAATGAACAGCCCTAATCTATTGCAAATAGTTTTCATATATATAGAGTGATGAACCTAGCCCTAGGATTAAAATCCGAACCGTAATATATATCAGTTAGTTTTGGCATACTTTCTAATTTTTGAATTAACCAAAAGACCAAAAAACCAAAGTGAACCCTAAGACATAAAATAAAACTACTAACTTTTCCAATAATTTGAATAAATGAATTGAAACACCTTTACTGTTTATAGTTTTTTTTTTTTTATCAATGGAAAGGAATCGTTTAAATGTCACATAAATGTTATTCACGGATATCAAGGATGTGCTTAACATTAAGCCAAGAATACCTTAGTTGTGATCTTCCATCCTTCTTTTATATGTGTTTTTACCACTAATATTTTTTATTTTTTGGAAAAAGGGTATTCGATTAAATTGCAGAAAAAAACGATTCTAATTAACACTACTAATTTATGCAGGTGATAGGGATATCAAACAAATATTTGAATATAAAATGCAATCATATATGATTAAGGTACTTAATTCTAAAAATCCAAGAAATATAAAACCAAAGATAACTATTAATATACTTTTTTAATTGACTTAACAAAATACATATTTCACTTTCTCTTCTTCTTCTCCAAACTTTCAGTTTCAATCTCCAAAAAATTTGAACTTGCCGTCGTATTCAATGGGAAGCGGAAGATATTTAGACGACCCTTTAACCTTTACTAGTAACCCACCATCGGCTTCGTCTATCACAACCGTATCCAACCATCTCGACAGCTTTCTCGGCGAATCGACCTCTCGCTCTGGAAGCTTCGAAGAAAGTGAGAGCATTAGCGACACCGATATCGGACCTGAGAAACTCGCGGGGACCGTACAGTTCTACGAGAGACATGTCTTCTTGTGCTACAAAAAACCCTCCTTTTGGCCAGCGAGGATCGAGGCGTCGGAGTTCGATCGGTTACCGAGGCTTCTCTCTTCCGTCGTATCGGCGAGGAAGAGTAATATGAAGAAGGAGGTGATTTGCTTTTACTCCTTTTGATGTCAGTACCAGAATTTATGTGATTTCAAGTGGATTTAGGTCTCCTCTTGATGATAATCCCACAATTACTGTCATTTCAAGTGGACTTAGGTCTGATCATTTATGTAATTTGATTCATTGGTTTGTGATTCTAACTTAGGAAGCCTAAAGTAAAATCACTAACAAAAGGTTTCGCTAACGAACATCTTATTTACAATTTTGGTTTCTGGTTCGATTTTAATCTGCAATATGAGTGAAGGCACTGGGATTTCTTTTTGTTTTGTCTAGTTAAGAGTTTCGAAGATCTCAGTGAGTTGTGAAGTCGTTTCTCCTGATCTTGTCGATTTGTATTGAGATGGGTTCCATAATACACAATTCTAATGTCTTTGATGCTAACTTTACAATGTGGCTTCTTCTGATCTTGCATCAGTTATGAAATCTCTTTTTTTCTTGTCCATTGAATTGCAGACTCTACTCACAATATGTGAGGGCCATGATGGAACAGAGACATCGAATGGGGATGTTCTGATATTTCCCGATATGATCAGATACAGGTAACCAGTAGAATTTGTGTTTGAAGATTCGTAATAAATGGTAACTCATTTTGACAGTTTCAACAAAATTGCAGAAGGTTGACTCATTTTGATGTCGACACATTTGTTGAAGAGGTTCTTGTAAAGGATGTTGAGTGGTTGCCTGGAAATCCTGAATCTCTAAGTGGTTCATATGTCTTTGTATGTTGTCATGGATCCCGAGACTGGCGATGTGGGGTTTGTGGGCCGTCTCTGGTTAGTAGATTCAGAGAAGAAATTGAATTTTGTGGTCTTCATGGTGAAGTTTCGGTCAGCCCTTGTTCTCACATAGGTGGTCACAAATACACTGGAGATGTTATCATCTATGGATTAGACATCAACCAGAGAGTCACCGGACACTGGTAAGTAAAACAATCCCATATTTGGATAAAGAAGATTGAGTGGTGTAACCGTCACGAGTTGATTTTACGATGGGATTGTTATCTTAAAATGAATTGGTATCTCGGAAACTAAGAAAACGGAATGTCTTTTATCCGTTTTATGCTGAGTTCTAACTGATTCTTGTCTCTTAGGTATGGGTTTGTGACTCTAGAAGATGTACCTCAACTGTTGGAGCAACATATTAACAAAGGCGAAATTGTAGACCGCCTTTGGAGGTAATTAAGATCAAAGGTTCTTGATTTTGGCTAGTCTCTAAATTTTGCCGGTATTTAAACACTTAATCGATTGTGTTACAGGGGTGAAATGGGTCTGTTAGAAGAAGATCAGAAGTAAACTCAAGAACAAAGGTTCCAAGAACTAAATGGCGAAAAAATCAGCAACAGAGAAGTGATTCAAGAATCAGCTAATAACGGTTTCTGTTGCGAGTCTCGAGCTGATCCAGAGCCTAATGGTGATTGTTGTCAACAAAATGGGAACTCCTCTTGTTGTGTGGAGAATCACACAGAGAATCTTACCTCGGAAAGAGAAATCTCGGTAAAAAATGCTTCTTTTCGGATAAGTAGCAGTGAGAATGGACCTTCTTGTGGTCTTCAGGTTTGTGGTGCGATGTCAATGTGGTTGGAGAATTGGGAGAAAGAAGATACATACGCTGCTTTAGCTGTGGCTTGTGCTGCTGCATCTGTGGCTATTGCTTATAACTGCTATAAACAATTGAAATGAAACAAGTAGTTATATATCTTGTTTCATTGGAATTGTGATTATTATCTCAGCCTTTAAACTAGATTTTTCCTCTTCGTCTGTATAGTGTTAGAAGAGGAGGGTTTTTATGTAAGAACTGTTTGTTGATAATAATATATATAACATCTATTTTGTAAGATATAACGGTTTTAATGTATTTCAAAAGAGTTTCGGACTCAATTCAGTTAAACCAGATTAGAGACGTCTCTGGTTTTGAATTATCAATGAAAATTGAAAAGCAAAGAACTTTCTGGTTTCTGGATTTGGTGGATTTGCTAGTGTTAATGGTTCTGTATCTAAATAACATTTAACTTAAGAAGATGGTACAGAGACTGTCTCAGGTTTTTGAAGAATGATACAAATCTCATAACTTGTTCAAGACGTGAAAAGAAAAAAGGACCAAAAAAAAACACATTTTTAGAAAACACTAAATAGATTCTGCAGAATTTGCAAAGAAACAATAAGAAAATCATCAAATTGGGGAAACAGTTTCTTGCAAAGAACCCTTTAGAAGAAATCAAACTCAAGATAATTGCTCTGGTCAGATCTCACGCTTGTAGATGCAGCAGCCGGTACAGTAGGAGTATGATTCACCGGTTCAAGATCAACCGGTTTAGGAATCTCGGGTGGACTGGCACACCGAACCAGAGCCCAATTGACTCCTTCAAAGAAAGGATGTTGCTTTATCTCTGTTGCTCCACGCTTATAAGCTAATCTATGCTGGGGCTCCTTCACAAGCAAACTCCTTATCAAATCCCTAGCTGCAAAGCTAACAACCGGAGATTCCGGGAATCTCAAAGGCTGACCAACGACATTGAAGAGCGTTGCTCGATTTCCGGACCCTTTAAACGGTGTTTTACCGAACAACAACTCATAAAGAAAGATCCCAAAAGTCCACCAATCAACCGCGCTTCCATGTCCTTCTCCTTTGATGATCTCTGGAGCTAAGTACTCATGTGTGCCAACAAATGACATCGAACGGGCGCTTGTGGGCTCTGCAACGAGCTCTGGTAACGGAGTTACTTGGTGGTTTCCGTTGTCGGTTTTCGGTTTCTTGTCTTTCTTTGATTTAGATGAGAAGAACCGAGGACCGAAGCAAGATGTTGGAGCCATTGTTATGCAAGATGGTTGCTGGATGCACGCGGGTTGTTGCGAGCAAGAAACTGAATTCTTTGACAAGCCTTCGGATCCGAGATTGGTTGATCTGACTATCGAGAGGCTAACGGTACATCTCAGGGAGAGATCGAAATCCGAAAGCATCACGTGCCCATCATCTCTCACAAGGACATTCTCGGGTTTCAGATCACGGTAAATGATCCCGAGCATGTGTAGATATTCCATTGCAAGAAGTACCTCTGCTACATAAAACCTGAAAGCAGTAAAAGAAGTCAATACAGTTATATATACACAAGAACGGTTTCTTAGATAAAGAAAGTTTGAACTTTTTCCTACTTTGCTGCTTGCTCGGTGAAGCGTTTCCCGGGTTGTCTCTGTCTCAGTGTATGCAAATCACCTCCAGGACAAAACTCCATAACCAAACAAGAGAACTTCTCGGTTTCAAAATGACTATACAATGTCGGGAGGAACGGGTGATCAAGACACTGCAATATCTCTCTTTCGGTTTGAGCCCGAAGAAGCTTTTTCCTGCTAGCCAAAGCAGTTTTGTCCATCACCTTCATTGCAAAATAACACCTTGTTCCGTTCAATTCAGCGAGATGAACAGTTCCGATATCCCCACATCCTAATCTCTTCAAGAGCCTAAAATGGTTCAAACCCAAGCCGCCATGTTTCGTTCTAACAGCTTGAATAGCTTCCCATCTCACATCGTTCGCCTTGTGAGGTTTGTTGATGCTGCTACTAAAGCTGCTACAAGTGCTCTCATCGCTTATATCACTGCTTGTGCTCGGTCTACACGTGCTACTCTTTCCGCTCTCACCTTGCTCGTTGATCTTATTATTACCGGTTTTGCTGTCACTACTTGGATCGGCGAAAGACAAACTTGAAGATACTTGATCTGCTAAAGTGTTGATTGACATACTTTTACTGGAATTGCTAAGTGATCCCTCTGGAGTTTTCGAAGCCATGGAGGAAAACTAATCAGAGCAAGCTTGATTTGTGATTCTTAGAAACCTATTCTTTCTTCCCTGAGATTTAAGGAACTTTGCTTGACTCTACTAATCAATCTTGCCACAGATTCCATCAAAGAGTAACCTGATCTAGTAATCAAGCAAAACAATAGCATCAGTTAAAGCAAGCTTGTTACTCAACTGGAAAACAAAATCATGAGAAGATTGAAAATCAAGAGATCAGTAATCACGGATCTTACTAAATATGCACCAATAAGCTCTATACATCGTTTTTTTCCCAAATTGGATAAGCTGAGTCTCAAGAACGTACCGAGAAGGAATTTGAGCTGTTATGGATCTTGAATCAAATCTAACTGACAATCAATTGAATCAAAACTAGCCTAAACCTATTTAAGCTCTCTTGGTTCAAGTTCAACTAATCAAAATCAGCATAAACTAATCGAAACTTTTTCATGCAAAAAGTGGAGTTTTTTTTTGTTCTCTAGGTTTACACAGATCTCGTTAAAGTAAGAACAGCCAAATAAAGCCCTTTTGGATCTAGCAAGAATCAGAGAATAAAACCCAGAAAAGAAAGAAAAAAAAAAAAAGAACAGAGCTTTAGAGAGAGAGAGAGGGAAAGAACCCATTAAATCGTTACCTGAAAGTTAAGATTTTTGAGCGAGAAAGATCACGAGATACCCTTCCTTTTTTCCAGAGGAAGTAAGAGAGGGAAGAAGAAAAAGGAAGGAGAGAGAACAGTCACTATTCATGCAACGCTGTAGAGAGAGATAGAGAGAAATGAACACATCGTCTTCCTTCCATGGAAATGGGGATGGATAGAGAGAGAGAGGAGAGAGTGCTAAGAGAGAGATAGAGTTGGGTCTACCATGAAAAGAGGGAAGAGAGAGAGGGTCAAAGAAAAAGTTGAATACTTTTTTTTTTTTTAATTTTGAAGGGATTCAATTATTTCAATGTATTTTTGTTTTCTCCAAAATGGAAGACAAAGGTTTACATCAAGGATGCTCTCGTGAGCTGTAATAGTTGAGGCTTTTTAGGGCCAAAATACAAAATTAAAAATTAAAAATTAAAACAATTGCTAAAGATTAACGTTTATTTTCCAAATCTATTATTGGTTTTCCATTTTCTCGTTTTTCATATTATATATTATTTTATTTTTATTTATATATTATTACTTTATATTTTTTTTTATAACATCTCTTTATAATTTCTTTGTCTTTCTCTTTTTTTTTAACATCTAATTTCTTTGTCATATTTTAATTAAGAACACAGAGATGGATAAGTTTTATTAATTTTACGTCATGTAAATCTTTATCTTATCGCATGTCATTTTATCATCGGGCCTCGTCGTATTAAACCGGACACCACATCACATCTTCTATAAACTATGTGAGAAACAATACAAATAGCTTACGTATATGTAGACAGCTTCTTTTTTTTTTTAAAAAAAAGAGTGTATTTATAGTCAGTCAATTTTGGAAACATTTACTAGAAATACCATTCATATTTGCTTCCAATTAATTTACAGATACATATTATAAATCATGTGTAGATATTATTAATCATGTATTTATTATAGTTTCCAAACTTAATCAAACATGCGTTAAAATTTAATGGCTTATAAAATCTTTAAAATTCTCTCTAATAATACATACCTGAATCAGTTTTATGTGTTAACTTTTTTAAAGAAAGCAGACCAAAATATCTAATTGAAAGTAGATTTCACCATTATAATTTTGTAAAATTGGAAACTTGGGAGTTCCAAGGATGCCCAAAAAGGTTAGTGCATTTTTCAGCAATTTCTTATTTATTTCGATATGAAGTTTCCTTATATTTCCCGTTGTGAACAAGATAAAAGAAAAAATATTATATTTCCCTTTTTTGCATTTATAATCGAACAGAAACAATGTCAAAAAAAAAAAAAAAAAAAATCGAACAAAAAAAATGTTTTTTTTTAAAAATGGTTCAAACGNTTTTTTTAGAAATCGTTCCAACAGGAAGTTGACAAAACAGAAGATTGTTTAACATAAGAAAACACAAGTAGGTATGATTTGTGCATTTAGTTACCTTAATAATTCAATTTTAACATCATGCTCTTAGATCCAATAACTGCGTCAATTTTAATAGAAAAGTTCAGATCCTTTATAACGACAATTGCTAGGCGATCGGCTTCGGACGTGAAACGCGCGTGTGGAATCAATCTTCATAACAATCCTATTATTTAGGATTTAAATACTGCAATAATTAACTAATTTTCGTTTGAAGGTTTACCATCAAAATTGAGAAATCAGAAATTGTCAGCTTATTATTGCATTTTTAATCGTCATTAGTCGTTATAGATGTTTTAAAAACAATAATACTCGTTTTCTTACAAGTCTCAGAAATTAGTTTGAAAATTCTCGGTTATAAAAAGATCTAGCCAATTCATAGTGACCCAATAGTTTAATAATTTATCCTGAAAATTGAATCAAGTCATTCTATTATAATTCAATCATGATTGATTAGTATTGATGTTTTAAATAACAAAAAAAAAAAATTGTTTTGAGTTTCGTTTATTTACATTTCAGTAACTCTATAATGATTTGTGTTTCACTAAAGTCAACCAAAATAATTCCCTATGATGGGAGTAAACTTATATACCGATTTACTTATGTGGTAGGTACTGTAAACTAGGTTAAATCGAGTTAATCACTGTTTAATTATAGTTTATATCCACTCTGCTTTAGTACAACCCAAATGTCAGAACATAGTCCACATGATTTTGTTTGACGTAAAGAAAAACAAATAATAGTCCACCTGATTTAATTATATCTTCTTTTGTTATAACATAACCCATCTTTTTCGCTACAAAAACAAAGGTTCTTTTGAACAGCAGACAAATGTAAATGTTCTTTCGAATATAAAAATCACGAAGAAAGTAAACCAAATTATATTGAATTATTCATACAATAATAATACAAAAATTGATTGATTGAATCATATAATCGACCAGTTAGATATCTTTAATGATTTTCGAATATTTAAAATATATTTATATGTAAAGATAAATAAAATCTGAATAATGAAAATGAAGAAAAGAAGAGTTAAGGATAAATAATGAAATATTAATATTGAGAGGTCCCCAAACAAGATCTGACAGAGATAGATGAAGAATGGGTTGTCATGTTCTCCAACACAAGTCCCACTTTGGTGAGAGAGAGAGAGAGAGAGAGAGAAAGAGAGATGTGAATCTCTCTCTAACTACTTACAACCAATCAACAGCTCACTGCCAAATCCCTAATTTTTAATCATCTTTCATAAAACCAAATACAAATAACCTGAATTATTCAGAGCCTTTCAACTTCCAATATTTTTGTCCACTCTTATTCGGTTTACAGTTTGATTTACAGAAACTATAACCAAATAGTACAGTTTGTCCGTACTTCGATTTCAATTTGGTTCGTGGTTTGATGCCAATAAAGTTGGTTTATATTTCGGTTTCAAAAGGATAAACTAAAAGAATAAAAGTAAAATCATTATTTAATTAATATTACATGTATTATGTGGCTACGTCTATTTTATATGTAAATCAAACTAGAATACAAAAATACTTGTAAATGTTGATTTATTCGGTATCAGTATGACAGTATCATTTCAGTTTCGGTTTTGGTTTTCTAAATTTTAAAATATTAAAATTCATATTTTGTTCGGTTTTTCGGTTAACGGCCACCCTTAATTTTGTCCATGTAAGAAAGATAAGGAATTTAGTGACTGGCTCAAGAACCCAACTCAATTTCATTCTTAACAAAGATTTTTGAAACAAAACTTTTGGACAATATAAGATCTGTCCATGGAGTACAAGAGAGAGTTACTCTCTTTGTTTTACACTGGAGTTTAGCTTTTAATGTTACAAAAATAGTTCGTGAATAAAAAAAACAGCAAGCCAATATATGGCACCTTGAACTTCCCCATGAGCATAGATGATAGTTTCGATGCAAAAACACTGAATCATTGCTTCTCCTTCGACTTCTCTCTCATGGCTCTTCTTTTCTCTTCCCTGCAAATGTGTTCATTCAAACATTGTCAAGCAAGAAATATACGACAACCTAAATCGTTTTCTTCTTTCAGTCCATGATTTTGATAAGAGGTGAGAAATCCTTTTTTTTACCTAGCTTGAGCAATTTCCTTCTTCCATTCAGATCTCTTCTTCTTTTGCTTCCTTGCTTTAGATGGATCTTCAACATTTCCATTTTCAGATTTTGATTTCTTATCTTGTTTGCCTCTTTTGTTCTCCTTTGGTTTAGCAAGTCTCTCCTTTTTCTTGTTTTCTTTAGCTTCCTTGGGTTGCCTATTGGGAACAGAAGGCTTCTCCATCTCTTCAATGGCCTCAGCTTCATCATCATTATCATCATCATCATCACTAGACACTTCAGCTTGTTCTACAGTTTCTACCGCCTCATCATCATCTTCTGAAGATTGTTTCGTGTTGCCCATTTTCTTCAGCTGTATTAAAATAAAATAAAAACAAGCGCATAAAATCAAAAAATGTAGGTTATCTGTTTATGTTTATAAACTATTAGAGTATTGACAGGGACATGGTTGAGATCCTTAATAGGGTCCAAATCGAGTACCTTTGCCACAAAGAATCCGTCCATGTTGTGAACATGAGGATAAAAACGTTTAGTCTTCTTTAAAGATGGATGGAACCGGTGTTCTCTAAATCTTATTAATCTGATGAAGACAAGCAAAATGATTTTAAGACGTATCAGTGTAATGTTCCTTTACATATCTCTACAGATAGAACAGATAGAATTTGTGCATTACCCGTCTTGGCCGAAATCGAGTCCACATGTAACGAGTTGAACATTCCTCTTTTTGAGAGCATAGTCAATGACAGCTTCGTTCTGCACAATTTTTTTCATACAAAGGAAAAAAAATGAGGATGCATCAAAAACAAAGCTGAAACATGGGAGGAAATATATCAGTTAACCAACCTCAGCAACCATAAGCGAACAAGTTGAGTAAACTATATATCCACCAGTTTTGGAATTGGCATCCACCATATCAATAGCAGCGAGTATAAGTTGCTGCATCAATAAAAAGGGTTATATTCACATTTATTTGAGAATGTAAAATTTGTTTGTTCAAATGCATTCGACGTTTTCTAAGAATATACTGCCATACATACCTTTTGCAAGTGAGCAAATTTCTTTATGTCATCAAGAGTTTTCGAAGTTTTAACTGATTCATCTTTTGATATGACCTGTATGGGTAGCAGAGAACATTTAGTTATAAAGATCTAGAGCTTAACTGTTGTTTTACAGAGACTAAGTTTGAAGTTTCTTACCCCGGTCCCACTGCAAGGTGCATCCAACAATACTCTATCAACCGTGTTCTGACCTAACACCTTGGGTAGCTGAAAGCAAAGAAAACATAATAAACAATTGCAACGAATAAAGCAACAGTGCTGCATATTGAGCAAAATTAAGCAGATCATATTTTATGGGTTTTATGAACAGTAGCAGAAATTCAACGCTCTCGAGTTTCCATGTCATCAATAAAAATAATGTTGAAGAAGCTAACCTCCCTTCCATCATAGTTACAAACTATGGTATTTGTAACCCCCATGCGATGCAGATTAGCAGTTAGCGACTTCATCCTAGGTGCTTTCATCTCATTCGCATATATTAAGCCTGGTGCATTATAAACATTAAGGCAACCAACTTGAATATAGGGATAAGAAACACAATAAACCAATTAAGACATACCGGTATTTTTCATTAAAGCAGCAACATAAGTTGTTTTACCACCAGGAGCAGCACTGCATTTGGGTATGAAAAATATTGTTACATATAAATTCACACATAACAGAACAGTCAGATACTCAAATTACTTTTAAAATTTTCATCTCGACCAGCTTAAACAGTTTTAAGTCATAAAATATCATAAAGCAGCGTCAACAGTAGACTGGATGATGATAACTTACGCTACATCCACAATCCGCTCGTTCTCTCGAGGGGCAAGAGCCATCACTGGCAAAAACGAACTAGCACCTTGAAGCTGCGGATGCACCAAGTACAGACTTAAGCAAACAATTTAAAATAACCATAAATGGGCAACAAAAGGGTACATCATATCAGAAGATCACTTACCATGTAGTAGCCAGCCAAATATTCAGGAGTTGCACCAATTGGCACTTGTGAATCATAAACAACAAGTCCGACCTACAATACTTATAACATATCAACTACAGAACATTTGTAAAATAGGACTCACAGGAAGAAAACAATTAAGAAATAGGACTCACAGGGAAGAAAACAAACTACTTACTTTTGACCACTTGCTTAATGGGTCTAGATTAACTCCTCTGTTCAAAAGCACATCAGCAAGATCACGTCTTCGAGTCTAAAACAAAACAACATCACAATGAAATTGCAGAACTCAAAAGCCATAAGCTATAACCCAGCAAAGCACAACCAAGTTCACCTTAAGTGTGTTTGTCCGGATAGATGTAGGCCTTTGCTTTTCAAAAGCTTCAATTAGTTCCATAAGTTCAACAGGAGGAAACATCTGCAAGAGAGTTCCCAATTCAATATCCAAAGTAAAGAGCATTGGCAACATCCTACCCATAGTTTATTAAAGGAAAATACGGAACTTCAGATTAAAGATGAGAGACTAGAGAGTAACCTCAAACAAAGTTCCAATAAGAAAACTGTTATAGCCATAATAACAACCAAGATCAGCTTTGAGCTGTTCAACGCAATCTTTCCTGGTGGCTCCTTTTGGCCTCAAATGTTTAAAATTTGACAGAGCTCTAACAACTAAAAGATGAGTTGACCATTAGAAATAAAAAACTTGGAATGTCTGTAAAGAATTCCGACATAACCGAAATAATACCATCACACCAGCATTTAACAGTAATAAAGAAATAAATTTTGGAATGTTACTGACTCTCTTTTATTCTACTCTGCAGTAGAGGAAGATCTGGTGGTCCACGTGCTTCTTCTTCAAGTTCCTGGACAACGAAGGATAATAACAGCAGTTAGATATAGCTAAAACAGTCCAGTGTTTACAAAGAAATTGAGAATCATGAAAACAACCAGGTAATTTAAGTTGATGTTGTCTCATTCCCACGAAATCATACGCGAAAGAAACCCAGAAAATCCAATCTACAACCATCATATTCTAATCAAACAGAGCAGTGTACGTGAAAAAACTGTACCTCTTCAGTTGGTAGCCGAAACGCATCATGTTCCGATTCTTCATCAGGCCCAACTTCCTTGTTGAGATCCTGCAGTTCAGCATCAGCGTCTGCCTTCTGCTTTGCAAAATCTTTATCAATAGCGATAGATTTCTTCTGAAGATCATCATCAGATTCAGAATCCGAACCCGAAGCCTCATGCGAATCCGAAGGTCCCTCTTCATCGCCGCTACCGTCCAGAAAGTTATCATCCAAGGGCTCTTCACCTTCATCGTTTTCTTCTCCATCATCATCATCATCATCATCAGAGAAAAACCCAGAAGAACCAAACCCATTAGACACTTCATCTCCATCATCAGATTCATCAAGCTCTTCTGATTCTACATCGGTAGAAGCATCATCAGAACCATCGGAAACTTCTTCATCATTTTCGCGAGGATCTTCCTCCACAGCATCCTTCTTCTGCTTCTTCAATGGAGGTTTCTTCTGGGATTTCGCCCCCTTCTTCATAGTCAGAGTTTGGGATTTCTCCGACTTCTTCAATGGAGGCTTTTGCGATTTCGCCTGATTCTTCGATAGAGGAGGCGTCTGAGTTTTCGTCACCTTCTTCAATGGAGGGGTTTGAGGTTTCGCCCCCTTCTTCTTGTTACGAGTGAGAGCAACCATGGCAAGGCTTAGAATTAGGGTTTTTCTCGCGGCGAGGGTTTAACACAGAAGTGTAGAAGGTGAGGATTTTGGAGTAGCAAGTAGCAACTAGCAAGCACGTGAGGTACAGCATATGTTAATGGGCCTTAGTTCAGATAATTCTCGGCCCATTATAATAATTTGGCCCCATTTTAGCTGAGGCTCAAAATTTGTAAAAACCTTAGATTGTTTTTTGTTAAAATCAAACGTTTAACTATGGTTAAAGAAAGAAATCAACAATAGGGTTCCAAAGATTAGATGATTTGATCTTTGGCTAGGTTTTGGTGGAGAATCTTCACCACTCATTCGACAATCACTCATAAAAATTTTTTTTGTCAACAACATTCAATATACAGAATTAAACTCGAATAGTGACACATCGATGATTAATTAACACAAAACCACTAGGCTACTGCTTTAGTCAACAACCAATCATTAGCTTATTCACCACAATTTTTAGGGAAATTATTGATAACTTAATTTGTAAACAAAATTAGTTTATTGTTTAAATACAATCGAAATCACTTATATTCAATAGTTCTTTAATCAATTAAGTTTGTAACTATATTACTGGTTTTTGACTTTTTTCATTCATAAAAACACAACCTCTAAACTGTGTGGATATCAATATAGTCTTAAAGTTATTATACAAACAAAAAAAATCAGAGAAAACATAACCCTCTATATAATTCTTATGTGTTTGATTGAGATGGGTCACTAAAAAACAAAAAAAAAGGAGGAGCATTAGATCAACTAGAACCACGAACTGAAAGTGGGTAATGTGTATCTTGTTGGTGCATGCGAGCTTTTGAACTTGTAAAACGAAAACAAAACAAACAAAATTTTTTGTCTTGTACCAAAAGTTTTATTGCTCCCTCCACATAAAATATTGCAAACTTTTAAAACTCATGGTTCTCTATTCAATTTTCCCTTTTGTATGTCCTTCATATATTCATCTTTAGCATTGTGACAAAATAGCTCAATATATGTAGTTCCAAGATTTATGGCATCAAAGTAGTTGAAAGTCATTCATAGTTGTAAAGTAGACAAAAATGGTTGACCACTTTTTTCCCATAAAGTCTTCCCATCGGTTGGCTTAGAAAATGGGTTTTCGGTGGTCCAATTCTCAAACTTGTTTCATCGTCTTCTACTAACAAGTTGATATATATTGTCATTTTGTGAGTGAGAAAGGAATACTAAAATGTGCAGAATTTGCTAATAATCTGTTAATGGATTTGTCAACTTCGCGCCCCTCAGTCAACGGAAGTTGTAATCAAATTGTCGTAATCTTTAAGACACGAAAGCACCTTATCTTGTAGCATTTTGGAAAATGGGTCGATCGAGAAAATATATCGTCATTAATTTTTTGTCTGATGCTTACAAGCTTAGTTGTTGTCGACTCTATGCGCAATCACACTACGCAATGATAGATGTAATTAACATATGCGATGGTTCTGATTTCTGAAGATAAAAGTTGTTGCTAATGTTTAACCAAAAAAAAAAAAGAGAATTGTTGCTAATGTATAGTATTATTTTATCTCTGTTATGTAAAAGTAATCTAATTACGAGAAATGTTAATTTAACTCTTATCTATTTTTGTTTTGATGACGTATTTAACTCTATCTATGAGATCTGAGGATTGGACAACAATCATTTTTTATTTTTTTTTAAAGAACCTTTGTTTTATTCACCTTTTCTTCCCTTCCCAAGCAGGGCATCGTTTGAAATTACATAGGTGAAAGATAAACGTATTTAAAAGTGCAACAAGTATTTAGTGAAACTCGTGTGAAACAACATACATGAAGAGGAAATCTGCAGAAGTTATGGCTGAAAATAGGTGAACCAAGTTGAAAGGAAGCTATCTCTCTCGGCTTGTTGTGACGAGATGGCCTGTAGACGGGAGATAGATGTTCTTCTATCGAGTTCCGCTAGCTTCGACCTAATGGTGATTTGTATCTCTTTGATAAGAACCTGAGGAGGTTTAGAAGTAGTTGAATGCAGCCTGCTGTTACGCTCTCTCCATAACCCATAGACCACTGCTTGTAATAGTAGTTTACAAATTGCTTTCAAATTCCCATTGCGGCTTCAGGAACGAACCCAAATTAAAAGATCTTCAAATGATATATTTGATTTTTTTGTCAACATATGACGATATAATATGATAACATATGACAACAAAATTTAATATATATATATATATATAATTAATGTGTATAACATATATTTGATTTAAAAAAAAACATATATTTGATTACCCGTAAACGCATACTCTAAACCGTAATTTATATATTATGGCGGACAATTTAACATGCAACACGTTAGAATATCTGAAAACTTGCACCATATATAACTTGAAAAACATATACCATTATGGCAATCGAACCTCGACTCAGACCTAATATATAAGTGGGTTTTAATCTCAAATAATTTTCACGTGGCTAGAATGATCTCAAATAATCTATTTATATAAAACTTTTTTTTTTTTTACGAAAGTATACAAAACTATTTTATAAGAAGCAATAATCAATTTGGTTAATCACTAGACTAAATGCGTTTCCACCCACCATATATATATATACATAAACATGTTACGTTACTAAAATTTACGTTATTAAAAATTGTGTAATTGATAAGATTTGGTTATTAATATCTATAGCTCTATCAGTGGCAAGATTAGAAAAAAACTATTTGACTGTGCTATTTTCACCTCCTCATTATTACTATAGCAGGTTTTCGATCAATTGTTTGAACACAATTTAATTTATTTGTAATATTAATTTTTTTAAAATACTTAAATGGATTCATATTTTTCTTGCTGAAATTTACCTTTGAGTCGGTGTTTTTCCACAAAAGGAAATCAATTTATTAGTCATATATCATGTTCACATGACGTGCTAGATATGTGGTTGAAAGTCCCATCTAAGAATCTGGTTGCGAAAGCTAATAAATATCTTATGCCGATGGAACCAAAGTTGTTTCATATGATTTCAAACATCAATTAACTCACTAACCAGGCGGTCGTGGTTTGGTGGTAAAGAGCTCACATCTGTGAGTACCGCCACCAGAATTCGATTTCTGGCCACAGCAGATTTAACATGACTTCCGTTTGGCTTCTAGAACCACACCAGATCTGTTTGGACGCGGTGTTAGTTGGGCCCTAAAGATCCAGATACCTGGGTTATCAAAAAAATTAAGTCACTCGAGTCAATACTAAGAAGTCCCACGTCTTTGGATCGAGTTTTGGTAAGGACATGTCAAATAGACAAGATTAAGGATGTTAATGAAATCCAATTGGGTTGTTTGATCTATCGGATGAGTTATAAACATAAATTGTGTAAATTAACTAAAATTTTGTTAATAATTATAAGATAAATAAGTATCCACACATTTCGTAGTTTTTGAGATTTGTTTGTTATGAAAAAGGTATGATCTAATGTCGTATACTAATAACTAATACATCTTATAAATTCAGTTTATTGTGGTCTAATGGTTGAAATATTCGTTATGAAAATTAAAAATTTAGAATTCGAGTTTTTTCATTGCACTTTTTTTTATAGTTAACTATTAATGATTGACCATTGTATATGTTTTAATTGATAAAAAAATCCAGCTCTTTTATGGATTCTAAGATTAATTTAGGTTTCCACTTGAAATTCATCTAGTTATAAGAAAACTACATTATGATACATATATATGTTGACTAACTCGATTAAATATGTCCTATAAATATAATTATAATAAGTTGATGGCTCCATCTGTATATGTAGAATGTTATATAATTAGGTTTTTGATAAATTAACTATTAATAAAATATAATCATTTTTCAAGCGTTGTATTTAAAAACTCATAACATGCTGGATTGATATAATTTCCGTCAAACAAATTTGATCTAATTATAAATTTACTTTTCTTCACATTAGACTAAAACTTATATATTACTCTGTTAGAGAATTAAATCTGACAGGTAGATTCAACTCCATATATCTAATTAAACATAAATCAAAGACAAAATTGTTAGAGCTGGCAATAGAAACGTAAAAAAATGAACCTAGACAGTGCGAAAACTAACGTAAGAAATGAACCTAGGCAGTGCGAAAACTAACCATGCATGGAATTTTATAAAATTAGAATATCGAACCAAAACGCAACGATTTTGGAATCTATATATAGAAACAAAAGAATCTGCAATAACTGCAATTATATATTCTGGAAAATAATATTTTCTTCTCGCGTCCTATAAATATGCATCTTCTTATATACAGGATTCTATTAACAAATTTCTCTAAAAGCTAAGGTTTGTCCACGACCTTAACACGAGTAGAGTCGACCAAGTAAGTTTCCGGAAAAACTTAAAACTTTATCTTTTTTATACGATCAATTATGGTTTTCGTGGTCCATAGGTTTCTAGTTAGTGATTTCCTATAGTATTTAAGATTTATGATTCATTAGATTTAGAATAATTCAGGTTGACAAACAAAAATTACATGAATTCACATCGAATTGAGTTATTACCATCTGAACTAATTTTTATATACATGGGGTTTAAATCCATTTTTAGTTCAGTTTTCGGTGATTTTTATACATATCGAAGGGTTTTAATATATAACATGATATTTCAATTTGATGTGTTGGTGAGTACAAATTTAGATGAATGCAACAAGAAAAACACTCTAACTAAAAGCTGGTTTTTGTAGACAAAAAACCTTTTAATTTTACTTTTTATATTGGAAACTCGAAAACATAAAATCTCAATTCTTGAAAAATAGCTGAACAACCGACCCATTGCACATAATTAACATAGACATGAATTCAAATTCCACTTATTGCTTCAAGAATGTTAGGTTTCCAATAGGTTTCAACTTCTTAATTATCTGAAACATAGTATATATGTCGTCACTATCTCTTTGCTATATATACTTCATTTTTCCGTCACAATTATTTTCATATTTACTTTTTGTTTCTTCCCGTGCAAGAATAAATAGTTTGATTAGATTCCAGTCTACAGGATTCTAATGAGATACTAATTAAATACAGAATCTACAGTTGACCAATTTGAAGATTCCAATTCAGTTTGAAATTTCTGAATTAGTTAAATCTTGTTTCGTCAAGAATTTTGAAAACTGTTTCAAACAAAATTCAAACCCAGAGAAAACTGATCCTTAATTTACGGCATCCTTAATCTTAATTATAGTAAAACGGTAAAAAACAAAAAATCTTGTGGTGTAAATATGTCTACAGTCTATATATGAAGGAAAAATTCACACACAAATGCATCTGGACAGGGAACTACGAGTCTACGACTAAAGAAAAACGTGATCGTAATCTTTAATTTTCAGGCACCTTTTTAAAAATTCCGACTGGTTATCGAGGGCTAGAAATCCGGTCACCGTCGCCGGAGACAACCTCGATTTCATAAAAGAACCATCGTGAAGGACGGACAAAAGGGGCTTGAAGATAAATCAATGACGAGCGTTTTCGACGAACACAAACCCTCCGACGATTCTCACGAGTCCAAGATCGTTATCAACGGTAATGCATCTCCTTGCTCTCCCGGTTTATTTCGGTTTATACCGGTTTTGTTTCGATTCTTGGATTATCTACTCGTTAATGTTATAATCGCTATGTATGGTTTTAAGAGTTTTTTGGATTGGATTTAACGTGCAGGAGAAGAAGAAGAAGAGGAGGAGAATGACAATCCGATTGAAGAGGTCCGGTTAACCGTACCAATAACCGACGATCCATCACAACCGGTTCTAACATTTCGAACATGGTTTCTCGGACTTATCTCTTGCATATTGCTTGCGTTCGTGAACCAGTTCTTTAGTTTCCGGTCGAACCAGCTTTGGGTTTCTTCGGTTGCTGCTCAGATCGTGACCCTTCCGCTCGGGAAGCTCATGGCGGCGACGCTTCCGACCAAGAAATTCGGGTTTCCGGGGACGAGTTGGTCGTGGTCGTTCAATCCTGGACCGTTCAATATGAAGGAACATGTTCTGATCACAATATTTGCTAATACCGGAGCCGGAGGAGTTTACGCCACCAATATTATAACCATTGTTAAAGCTTTTTACCACCGTCAACTCAATGTCGCCGCCGCCATGTTGCTCACACAAACCACTCAGGTATTATAAAAGATGTCTTGAAAATCAAATCTTTTTAACAATCTTGATGATTCTTTATTATTATTATTATTATCTTTTGTTAAAATTCTAGATTATTTTCTTGTTAAAATTCTAAAAGTCTTAAAAATATCATATTTTTTTCCTTGTGGGGTATTAACTAATACCAACGAAACAATCTTGTCTTAAACAAATAAAAATAAAACATTTAGCGGGTAAATAGCAAATAAACAATCATTATGATTCTTGATCATTTTCTTGCAGTTTTAAGTCGAAGACAATCTTTATGCACCTTGATCATTTTTTCTTGAACTTATACATCTAAAAAGTCAAATCTTTTTCTTCGGGTATATGTCATGAATAATGCAATGGCTAAAGAACCAATCTTTTTTACGACTCTGGATCTTTGACAATCATTTTCTTGCAGTTGTTGGGATATGGGTGGGCCGGACTTTTCAGGAAATTCCTGGTGGAATCGCCGTATATGTGGTGGCCGTCGAATTTGGTTCAAGTCTCACTCTTTAGGTTCGTTTCGGTTCAATCGATGATGACTTCTCATCACTACTTGCATTTAAAATCTATGAAACCGGTTCTTGATTTTGGTTATGTAACAGGGCTTTACATGAGAAGGAGGATCTACAAGAAGGGCAACAAACAAGGCTAAGATTCTTCATCATTGTCTTCAGCGCGAGCTTTGCATACTACATAATCCCTGGCTACCTTTTCCCTTCCATTTCCGCGATTTCATTCGTTTGCTGGATATGGAAAAGCTCGGTGACTGCTCAGATAGTCGGTTCGGGGCTTAAGGGCTTAGGAATTGGTTCGTTTGGTCTTGACTGGTCCACGGTTGCTGGTTTCTTAGGCAGTCCATTGGCTGTGCCGTTCTTCGCCATTGCCAATTTCTTTGGCGGATTCTTCATCTTCTTATACATTGTTCTACCTATCTTCTACTGGACTAATGCTTATGATGCACAGAAGTTTCCCTTCTACACTTCGCAAACCTTTGATCAGACCGGACATTCCTATAACATTACCCGTATCCTCAATGAGAAGAATTTCGATATCAATCTAGACGCTTACAACGGTTACAGCAAACTCTATTTGAGTGTGATGTTTGCGTTGCTCTATGGACTCAGCTTCGGTACTCTTACCGCTACCATCTCTCACGTCGCCCTCTTTGACGGAAAGTAAGGATCTTTTCTTTCTACATCTTTTGATTAATGACTCTCTCTCTCTCTCTCTCTCTCTCTCTCTAACCTTTTATGTTTGTTGCTTAAGGTTTATATGGGGAATGTGGAAGAAGGCAAAGACAGCAACAAAGGACAAGTTTGGAGACGTGCACTCAAGATTGATGAAGAAGAACTATCAACCAGTACCTCAATGGTGGTTCATCGTGGTTCTTGTTATTTCCTTTGCTTTCTCACTCTGGGCTTGTGAGGGCTTTGACAAACAGCTTCAGCTTCCATGGTGGGGACTTGTCCTCGCCTGCGCCATCGCCTTGTTCTTCACACTGCCTATCGGAGTTATCCAAGCAACTACGAACCAGCAAATGGGTCTTAATGTTATAACAGAACTGATCATCGGGTACTTATACCCAGGAAAGCCACTAGCCAATGTGGCTTTCAAGACCTACGGATACATCAGTATGTCTCAAGCCTTGTACTTTGTCGGAGACTTCAAACTTGGTCACTACATGAAGATTCCTCCAAAATCTATGTTCATCGTCCAGCTTGTTGCAACTGTGGTTGCATCAACTGTCTGCTTCGGAACAACCTGGTGGCTCATTACATCTGTAGAGAACATATGTAACACGGATTTGCTCCCGGTGGGTAGTCCGTGGACTTGTCCTGGTGATGAAGTGTTCTACAATGCATCAATCATATGGGGAGTGATCGGTCCAGGGAGAATGTTTACCAAAGAAGGTATCTATCCCGGGATGAACTGGTTCTTCCTCATCGGTATCTTCGCTCCAGTTCCCTTCTGGTACCTATCGAAGAAGTTCCCAGAGAAGAAATGGCTGAAACAGATCCATATTCCCTTGATCTTCTCTGCAGTAAGCGCAATGCCACAAGCCAAGGCTGTGCATTACTGGTCCTGGGCCATCGTTGGGGTTGTGTTCAACTACTACATCTTCAGGAGGTTTAAAAGTTGGTGGGCGAGGCACAACTACATCCTCTCTGCAGCGCTTGATGCAGGTACCGCGATTATGGGAGTGTTGATATTCTTTGCGCTTCAGAACAATGATATAAGCTTACCTGACTGGTGGGGGCTTGAGAATACAGACCATTGCCCTCTAGCGCATTGCCCGACGGCCAAAGGTGTTGTCGTTAAAGGCTGTCCCGTGTTTTAAGGTTGATTCAGATGAAACGTTGTCCTGAACGGGGTAATTGTTGATTTCGAAAAACGCTTTGATGGTAGTTATATCTGTGTAACCTAAGAAGTTAAGCGATTCAGGAAATGTAAAGCACTAGATTTGGTTTCATGTTCTTCAGGATTTAAGTATGTACTTCGCAAGTTAAAAAACAACAGCCAAATAAAGCAGAGCTTTCATTCCATCTATATAATCAAAGTGCAACCAAAGAGATAAGAAAATGGATCCAGAGAACAAGCTCCAAAAGATATCATTCAAATGATAAATCTAGATTTAAGATGCGTACCAATTAAAAGTAATTTGAGCTCTGTTGCATAAGCTGGATTCAAGGGAAATTGTAAACAACAAGGGTCTCCGAGAATTTTTTGTTTTTCGATTGAAGATGATGAAAGAAAAAGTCTAATTTAGCTATGTCGTATACCCGTCTTCAGTTGAAAAGTCCAGGGTTTAGCCAGTTCCTGCAATTACAGTGAATATAAGTGAGATAGTACCATCTTGTACATAAAGGTTGTAGCTTTTTTTTTTTTTTACGGTTCGTGTATCTAACTTACTTGGTGACATCATCAAGATGATCATCAAAATCTGTGACATCCTTCCATTTCTCAGATGAAATGTAATCTGACAAAACTACATTGGCCGATGGCTCTTTCAAGAGTAGCTTGCTTCCTCCATCTGCTCCAACTACTCTCCAGTTCTTAGAAGCATCCTTCACACAGAGCTAGCATATACATACAATATAAATTATTACTAAACCAATAGAAATGATAAATAGGCCTTTTAACTGCTGCAAAAGAAAACTGCATCAAGTAGAAAGTACCAAAAGAAAAGGGCGAGAAAAGTGTTGATTAAAAGGACAATATAAGCTTGATGCCAAGTAGGCAGTGTGGAACTGAAAACAGCTAGTATGGTCATTTTTTATATTTTATAGTTTACAATAGTTGTTTAGAATGCAATAAAAACAATAACGAGGACAAGAGCCAGGATTACCAATAAGCAAATACTACAAAATTCGAGCTTCGCAGTCTTTTACTGTTTTCTCTTGAGTTTATTATATTTAGCATAACAATATACCAAGTCAGATGCCAAGAAGCTATACTGGTGTAGAGTGGCCTTGATATATTTCCTTACTAAATATCATATACATGCTATCCTAAGCTTTTCAAAAAGTTTTCTTGATTAGAAATACCAACCTGCATCACAGGGCTTCGATCTTTACCCTTTGATAAGGCTTCAAGCTTTTTGTTGTTCAACTACAAAACAGCATACAGGGGCAACATAAGATGGTCAAACCTAGTGACCCAATAAACTGCTGTACTTGAAAGTAAAGGATAAGACATTCACCAAGAGAATCGGTGCCTGAGGGAAATAGCGAGAGATGTGATCACCAATGTTCTTAGCCACACCACAGAGCTCGACATCATCGAACCTCTCGTTGGCATGAAAGTACCCAACAATACTCAAACCTTGAGCCACGTAATGCTCCTCTATCTAACACATCAAAGCAACAAAGATAAACCTGAATCCATAAGTTCAGAATCTCAGATCAAGTAAAAACAATCCTAGAATTTTCCCATCTACCAATTCGCATTGAGAGCACAAATATCTCTCGAACACAGCTACATAACAATGTTGTGCTGGTAGTTAAAACCCAAACAATCCAAGATCTGAATTTTCTACGTTAAAGTAGAAACAAGAGTAACACTTTACTGAGAATCAAGCAACAGATAGAACAGGAAGAACGAGCTAATAATAGCAAATTCAGCTGCAATGACATTTAGTACACGAACCAAAATTCCAAAATTCGTAATTCAATATCCATACCAACGCAATCCGATCCTAAGATTTTCAGAACCCTATGAATGAAACATATTCGAATCAGCAAAAAAAAAGGAGATATAAGAATCATAAGAAGAAGAAGAAGAAGAGACCGACCATGATGAGGGAGATCTCGAGAGGAGGGAGGATAGCAAGGTTAGAGTGAAAGAGCGGCACAGAGTCGGAGATCTCTACAAGTCCGTCGTCCTTAGGGCTGATTCGACCGAGGAGGACTCCGTTGACCGCCGCCGTCTTGTGTCGCAGCGAGTGGAGAACGAGTTTAATGTACGCGTTCTGGGAGATCTCATACTTCAATTCGCCGTTACTTCCCATCCCCATCTCTATCTAACTCGATCGAAGACTCACTGAGTCAGTCCTTTATAATCCCACTCGCCGGCGTGCCGTGGATTTACAAAAGGAAATTATGAAGTCGCAAGGCAATCGAGACACGTTCTGAGATCAACTTTTTGTTAACGACAGTGGAATGGAATCCGCACTAAACCGGGTTCGGGTTCGGGTTCGGGTCCGGGTCCGGGTCGCCCGAGTTTATACCGGATTACCCAATTCCCTCAAAATTTTCACGGGCAAGTACATTACGTTTTATGAAATTATGAAAAAGCAATAAGAGATTCAAATTGTTTTTTTTGGTTTTCGAATTGTTATGCCTCGGCGACATCTCATCAGTAACTTTGTGATTTTTCTGTAAATTGTAATAAGAGATTCAAATTGTTATGCCATCTTTTTTTTATTGTAAAAAGACATTTACCGTCTTGTTTTAGTTACCCTTAATACAAGAGTCACAATAAATCAAAATCTGTATTTTCTTATTTACTAATTCAATTAGATAGCAAAATATGCTTAAAAACTTAAACCAATATTACAAGCTAAACCCTGAAAAAGTAAGAAAATTATAGTTTTGGCATCTAAAAAAGAAAATATGAAAGCTATACGATATTTGCAGTTGTCGTCTTCGAGATAAGTGGCTCAGCAGAAACTACGGCTACTCCGGTCTCTCCTCCTCCGTCGTCAGCCTCGGCTTTAGGTTTTGAAACGGCAGCGTTTTGCTTCGGAAGCAGCTTGCTCGAGCTATGATCAATGGATTTCCCCGGAAGATTGAGCCACGTGTATACAGACATGCCGGCAAGAGCCGCCACGGCGCCACAGATGCTGATGAAACCGGGATCGGAGCCGAAGATAACGTAACCTCCAAGCAAGATCACACATGTCTTGAATTGCCCTAATACTACATGAGATGTCGCCGAGGTTGCCCTGTAACAAACAACAACATTGGCAAGTTTCACTAAATTAAAACTTTATAAACCGAACCGGTTTAGAACCTATTTTGATGTTTAGTTTCATCCCGTTCGGTTCAGGTAATGACTCTGAACCGGTTTGGGTTCATTAGGTTCTGTTCTGTTCATGAATCATGACGACAGCTAAATGAAGCAGAATCAAATCATAGAAACTCAAAACTGATCTTTCAAACCAAAGCAAAGAACAAAAGACTAACCCGAGAGCGAGTGCACCAGACCACTGGAGAAGAAAGCCGAGAAGAGCCGAGACGAGGATTGCAGAAGAGTTGCCTATGTCCCATTTGAACAGCAAAACTCCAGGTGGGTCAAGCCATGGCATCAGAGCCAATAAGAAGAAGACCGTAAACGGCGTTGTCTTCCACATCAATCTACATTCAATAAAGAGTGTATAGTCTTATCTTAAGAGACCTCTATTGCTTAAGCCTCAAGTAAAGGAAAGTGAGAGATTCTTACGCTAAGGCCGTCCAATTAGCTTGTTGTTGAAGATTTGACCAGAGGATTTTGTTGATGGCGCTTGGGATAATCCAAGCAACAGCGACCAATGCGCCGAACAAATTGAATTCTAGATCGGTTACTGTCGCGATGGCCACGCCTAGAGATACTACAGCCAATGCCATGACCTGTGAGAGAACAAATTCTAAAACAGAGTAAGAACCAACAAACCATGTAATGATAGTCTTAATTAATCAGATGAAAATTCATAAAAATCCAGAAAAACCTTTGTGGAAGAAATGGTTTTCTTGAAGAGAACAAACTCTGCAAGGACAATCGTTGGTGTCACCGCGATCTTAGCCATCTGATAGAATCCAACGCTGGAAGCAAAAAACAAAAAGCTTCCAAATATGAGAATAGAAGATGAAACAGAGCACAGTCTCCCTTTAGTCTCTTTGAGAGTTTGAGCAATGAATCTTGATGCAATCTTTACGGATTGAGCTATGAACCTGTTGTGTTTGAGGCTGGTATTAGCGAGACCAGAAGCAAAGGCCATGACAGCTCCAAGAGAGAATAGAGAGGAGAAAGGTGTTGTCTTTGAGGGAGGAGACATTGGAAGTAATGAGAGAGACTTGAAGAAAGCTAGAAGAATCCAAGCAACGGCATAGTGAATCAACGTTAGAAAGATTGGGAAATTGAATCCAACTCTTCCCATCACCTGCAGAATTAAACCCACCAACAAAAAAGAAGAAGTTTACAATTACAGTAACATGGAAAAAGAGAAAGAAGAATCTGAGATTGAAGGAAGCTAAATTACTAATTTATTGGCGAGGATGATTCCAACAGCAACAATGAAATTGAATGACATTGCAACAACAGGGCCACAAAATCTCTGTTGTTGCCGTTTAGCTCCTTCTGATGTTTTAAGCTCATTGTATAGCGAGCTTCTGAGTTCTTCCAAGGCTCGTCCTACGAATTCAGAAAACACAAAACGAATCCATAAACAGATCAAAAGCCATTCATTTTCTTCAGAAGCAATTCGTCAAACAGGTGATAAACATTAAATTCTTAGAATGGAAACAAACCATTAATGATCCTTTAATTAACAATCCGATCAACACCATTTAACTTAATTACGATGAAGAACAGGGACAACGTGAGAATAAAGCATCATCTCTTTATCAAGCGAAATCTCTGAATTTTATGAAAAAATGTAAATGAACGAGGCAAATCAATTACGGAAGATGAGCAGATTCATTAATTATTATTGTTATAACCATTCACCTGCTTCTGCAGCATCACTGTCTTTCCTTTTGAGAAATTTCCTTGCATCTTTTCCAAACAAAGAATCAACCAGACCCATCACACAAATCCTCTGCGGAAAATCTCCGATTGTTTTAATCCTTTCTGTGAAAAACCCAGATCACATTTTCCATTTTGATAGAGAAATTAAAAATTGAGTTTAGAACAAAAATAAGAAAAGGAATAAAAAAATATCTGGATTGTCATGGTATGATTGTTTTGGCAGAGGCAGAGCCCTTATAGAGGGAGAAGAGAGAGAGAGAGATAGCAATTAGCAGTTGCTTCAATACGCAGTTTCATTGCGTATCTTTCTGTTTTATTTTAATCATTTTTATCTCGAAATTTAAGAAAATTGAGGAATTTTTCAGGGGATTTTTTTGTTTCTCTTGAGAAAATTGTCGACTGTGTGTGTTCCCACGTGTCAACATGATGTACGTCGAATTGGGGACCTCGTTGATGAAAATTATTTAGCTCGGTTACGAGGTTTTTTCTTTTAACCGTTTTGAAATATAACAGTATTGTTTTATGCGCAATGCATTCAAATTGAATGGTATGTTTTTTTTCATGAAAATATCTCTCTAGCTAATAAAACAAAAACATGTGTTTTATATGTACTTTTGACATTAACTAATTAACAATTTGTTCACAAGCATAGCACTATACTCTACTTATAAGCATATATACTATTAATCGAATTGTTAACTATGTTCAGTTAAGCATGACCGTCTTTTAATATGCGTAACTAGTGCATTCAAATATGATTTAAATTTCAGTTTCAAACAAAAATATGATTTAAATTTTGTTCTTTCTAATATGTAACTTTTTAATAAAACAACCCTTTTAACACAACCCTTAAGATTTGTGTGAAATGGGTTGTTTTATTAAAAAATTACATATTAGAAAGTCTGTACATATGATTAAGACATATATATGATAGCAAAATATTGTTGAAGTCAAGACAAATACTCTTAAGATTTTTCTCATAGTCATATATAAAAAACCAGCAGTAAATTTGTACTTTGAAATAGTAGTGTTAGTTAGAGAAATGATTCATGTGTATTTAATTATTTACTACGTATAGAAGATAAGATTTGATACTTAATGGTGTTTTCATTTTGCGAATAAAAATGACTTCACATGTACGCTTGACCTAGAGGCTAGAAATCGAGAAGCTTTAATTCCAAGATTTTCGAAGTCTCAACAAACTCTTCAAGGGCCTACACAATAATAAAACAAAAAGCTGCATGGCCACGTCACCATCTCTTTGTATAATTTAACTACATCAAATAATAATACAAATGCTATTTTTGTGGATCCATCACTTTATTAAATTCTTTCTATTTTAGTATGATTTAAACATAAGACCAATATAGGTTGGACCGGTTCTGTTTGGTTCACAAAAGAAATCACTTTTTTTGTGAAAGTTTATTTGCAGTGAAACCAGTGGCAATATATGTAGTGATGGACGTAATAGACACAGAGATTAAGGGGCCAATTGATCAGGCCCAGTTTATCCGTACATCTCAAACCATTTGTTAATGGGCTACCCTGGTCTACCAGCCGGTTAATGGGCCGGTGAAGAAAAACTAGAGTAGGGACATATATGATCTAATCATAACAATAAACATAATATCGACAAGCAAACAAAAAAAAATTGCAAAGACTAATAAATTGACTTATATAATTTTTTTAATTGTTATTTAGAAACTTTACATCTGTGTTTCGTGGATGGTTTTTCTGACATATCTATATAACCCATCATCATATATTCACAAAGCATGATTGGTTGAGTGAATCTGCTTCTTGAACTTTTTTGTTTTTTTTTTTTGATAAAATGCTTCTTGAACTTTAATAGAAAAATTAACAATAAAATAGTAACCAATCACGTCGTGTGTAAAAGTAGTAGAAAAACCGAATGCTTGTTTTGGAATATATTTATATATACTTCGTGTTTAGTACAAATATCAAAGAGACAAGAGAACGTGTTAGATTGTGACTTGCGTTATCTGGCTTTGTTGTGTCATTCATGTTTCGCGGCATGTGACATTTTGGTTGACAACTTGTGTTGGTCAATTGATCTAATTTACATTTTTTTTTGTTTTTAAACATCGAGAAAAGGTAGGTTCATAAAATTTTATATGAATTTCTCTCTCTAATTAGTAATTGCCGATTTTTATCCGAGAGTTAGATCATGATTAGAGAAATTATAATATGTAAAGGAAAAACAAAATGTCGCCGTCGTGGACATAGACTACGTCACTACGTCATCGGTAAGGGCATTTTTGTCATTTCATTTACTAAGATAGTT
The DNA here is from genome assembly GCA_900406395.1 of Kernera saxatilis. Taxonomy (NCBI): domain Eukaryota; kingdom Viridiplantae; phylum Streptophyta; class Magnoliopsida; order Brassicales; family Brassicaceae; genus Kernera; species Kernera saxatilis. The sequence continues at coordinate 91,049 of OVAY01000067.1, forward strand.
TCTCCTTCTGTCTCCATTAATGGCCAATCATAACATTCAATTATCATCTGAGAGGAAAAGAATAAAAAATTATCTGAAAATCTCTCTCCATTCCTTCTTTCAGCTTCAAGGCAAAAAAAATAAAAAGAAACTTCTTCTCGTAGATTTCAAAATTGGCTATTGGAGGGAGAGAGAGAGAGAGAGAGATTGATTGATGGAATTGGTCCCGTACGATTCGGAGACGAAATCATCGATCCCCGCAAATCTCGCGTGGCAAGACATGTTCCGCTCCGCCTCATCGCGTAAACCTCAAGAGCCTCCGTCTTCGTCTTCATCGGAGCCGCCGCGAAAACCTTCCGCCGTCGGGGGAGGCGATGGAGGAGAATCCCGGATGACATCGCTATCCTCCATCGATTCCCAAGCGCGACTCGCTATCTACATAGCCATGGCTCACGCCGGTCTCGCCTTCGCCATTTTCGTTCTGTATTTCGTCGGGAAGCTATTGCAAGAGTATCTGAGACCGATTCAGTGGGCAATTCTCTGTTCCATTCCCTTGAGAGGTATTCAAGAAACCCTTGTCGATTTCTGGAGCGAGCCCTTGAAATTAGGGCTCACGGAAGTCGTTCTCGCTGTTCCGGTTTGGGTGTTCAATGTTTTCATCGGGTCGATTGTGGATATCAAAAATGTCTGCTTTAGGGTTTTTCTAAGGAGGTCGAAACCTAAGAGGACGAGGAAGAGGAACGAGACTGGGTTTTCGAAATTGGTCAAATGGTTAGTCTCGTTTGGTGTCTTTGTGATTGCTTATGAGAGAATTGGGGGAATTGGGTCACTTGTGATTCTCTCGTTAGGGTTTCTGTTTAGTTCGAAGAATGTGGATTCGACTCTCTCTGCTGTTTCTTCCCTGAGGAGTAACAGCTTTAGGCGAAGCCATTTCACTGCTTATTTCACAAGAGGGATAATGAAGAGACTGAACACAATTGTGGCAATTGGTTTGATTGTGCTCATGATTCTTGGATCCTTGACTGGTGTCATCTTCTTCTCTTACAAGATTGGTGTTGAAGGGAAAGACGCGGTCTTCTCTCTGAAATCTCATGTCGAAGAGAGCAATTACGCTGAGAAGATCGGGATCAAGCAATGGATGGATGAGAACGATGTTCCCGGAATGGTAGATATGTACACAACAAAGTTCTATGAAACAGTTTCCGAGCAGATTGATAGTTTAGCAATGCAGTATAACATGACGGAATTAGTCACGGGGATTAAGCATTTCGTGATCGGGCATCCTCAGAACACGTCAACGCCATCCACGGCGCTTATAACTCCTTCTCCTTACACGGAGAAACTCATGAGTTTGAGGACTCGGGTCAAGAACAGAGAATGGAGTCAGATCTACTCAGAGGTCGATGTGATTTTCAGGGAGCTTATAATCACAAGAGAAGATTTAGTAGAGAAAGCTAAAGGCTTTGCTGTTAAAGGAATGGATGTATCGCAACGGGTTTTCTCAAGCAGCGCATCGGTTGTTGGAGGGGGCGCTAAGTTCGTTTTCTCTATCGGAAACTCGATTATCTCAGGAGCAGCCGAGTTCTTCAACTTTGTCTCTCAGCTGATGGTTTTCATTTGGGTTCTATACATTCTAATCACATCAGAGTCAGGCGGTGTAACCGAGCAAGTCATGAACATGCTCCCGATCAACCCAACCGCTAGAGTCAGATGCGTCGAAGTCCTAGACTTAGCTATCTCCGGCGTGCTTTTAGCTACTGCGGAAATCGCATTCTTCCAAGGATGTCTCACTTGGCTATTGTTCAGATTATACAATATACATTTCCTTTACATGTCGACAGTTCTCGCCTTCATCAGCGCTCTGTTACCGATTTTTCCTTACTGGTTCGCGACAATCCCAGCGGCATTGCAGCTCGTGCTAGAAGGAAGATACATCGTTGCAGTAACTTTGTCTGTGACTCACCTTGTGTTAATGGAGTATGGTGCTTCAGAGATTCAAGATGACATTCCAGGGTCGAATGCTTACATTACAGGACTAAGTATTATTGGTGGAGTGACTCTGTTTCCTTCTGCTCTCGAGGTAACAAAATAAAAGATTGAATCTTTAGGAATATTCCTTGTCGATTTTGTAATGTTTTTTTTTTTTTTGGGTTTTCGTTGTTGCAGGGAGCGATAATGGGACCGTTGATAACGACGGTGGTGATTGCATTGAAGGATTTGTATGCAGAGTTTGTTCTGAATGATCCCAAGAAGATCAATTAGCTGTTACTGGTTTCTTTAATAGGAGCTTCAAGTGCTTCTGCCATGGCTGCTTTGGATTGGGAGAAGAATCATGTAGATTAGTAGAGAGAGAGAGAGAGGACTCTAAATTGTTGATTGTTTGAATTTTGCTGTTTTTGGAATGTAATTTATAGTGTGCAGAGAGATGTGTAGTATTAAATTCAATTGCTGTTGTCTCTGTTGTATTGTATGCGATCTGATTCTTTTGGGAAACCGTGTAAAAGTTTTTGGTTAATTTCTGTTTTGTTTCGAAGTTTGAGGTTCTACGAATAACGTCTGAAATTAGAATTGAGTTTGATGTATTTTTACAGCGAAAGATATGATAAAAACTTACACGGTGATTGTGGTGTAGTAATGTAAATTTTTTTTTGTCAAATCGACATACTTTTGATGTTTAAGTTTTATGTGTTATCCGCACTCAAACCTAACACAAAACTCAATCAAACCCTATATTGACGCCGATATATGTTCAAACTTTTTTTTATAACACTATAAGGATGTTAAAACGAGTTGGTCCGGTCCGTTTATACTTTATACTTTGCCCATTTAGATCCTGTCCGTTTACCGTATAATGTAAAAAAATATAATATTATTCCATCGTAAAATCGTCTATATAACTGTTTCTTTTCGTCTGTTGTAGACGTAAATCATCATTTAGATGATAAACTCAAAATATTTTAATGACAATGAATCACATAGAAAAAAAAAAAAATTACACGTATTAGAGGGCTCAAAGCCCAACTAAACCTTGGCTCATACGAGGGTATATTACTATATTCTCACTAAACAAATTGTTTTTTTTTTTTTTTTTGAGAAAGAACTAAACAAATTGTTAAACCGTAACTATTTAGAAAAAGCAAAGCAACACGGTACAGTGTAAGTGATGTCGGGGCTCGGCGGTATAATAAGCGAGTCAGTGCCGTGTGGCAAACTGATAATGGCCTTTCAGGTTAAGGATAATCCACGTGTCTGTGTAACTCGTGTGAAACCACGTGTTAGGCTTTGATGTTGCCTTGGATTTTTATTTTGTTTAGAAAAATAATTAATAATTGGTCAAGGTTCAAGAGATATTCTTTTTTTTTTTTTTTTTTTTTTTTTAAGAGAGAGATATTCTCCTGTTAAGAGATATTTCTTTTTTTTTTAAGAGATATTCTCCTGTTAAGTAATAATGTTCCATAAGTTATATTTCTCCATTGGTCCCCGAATTGTCGATGAGGCCGACATATAAATTAACGTCATGAAAAAAACTTTGAAATCTGATTAAAGTCATGAAATGAAAAACTAATTAAATTATCACTACTCTACGTGTATATCATTGAGTATACAAGTGTCAATATTTACTAGTATTTTGTTTTTAATTACTAAGTGTAATGGGTCATTAAAGGCTGATCTAGAAACGTAATCCTTTTCTTTGTTATAATAGTCTAAAATGGTTTTTGTCTTTTAGATAAAAGTCGAAATACAATTTGGATTTTTGTGTTGTCAGTGTCAAGTGTCAACTATGAGTACTTACTATTTTAAGAGATATACCATACAATAGCAATTTAGCTTATTCACTATTTCCTATCTCGGATATTTCTACTTATACTTAGTATGTGAGTGGTGTTGAATACATTACAAGAAGTCAAAATATCAGAAAGATATACCAACTAGGACCAGAAGACTAATAAGCAATACCATTATTGTATGATAACTATAAAACATTTACACAGATGAAAAACCAAATTTTGTTTTGAGTAGTATAAGTAACATATAGTATACGACAGGAATTACTTAAAAAAATGCGAATCACACTTGATGGATCTTTGAAGTACTTGCAAGTTGCAACGATATATAAACAGAGTACTATACACGACCATTGCCAGCATAATTTTGTGAATTATATTCGATCTCAAAATTCACATTTTAAATTTTCAATTTTAAAAAATTATATATAACTGAAACTTTACAAATAACGAAATGATTAGCTGTTTAAAAAAAGAGTAGATACCATTTTGAAGAATAAAAAAAGAAAAACATTAAGGCACCTGTCACCTACACGACAAGTTTTTGTTAGTTAACTAGTAAATCGAGTTTTTTTTTTGTTTACTTTTCATCTTTAATTTTTTTTTTAATCAAATATGTAGAAGATTACTAGAAAATTCAAGTTTTTTTTTTGGTTAGTTGAAGTGTCTACGCTAGGGAAAAAATATTGTTGGAATTGTAAATAGAAGAACTTGATCTAGTCCCAAAAATAATTTACAGATCAAAATTCGCCATTACTCAATTGTTCTCGTTTTATTTGTTCTTTTTAATGGATACGAAATAAATGTAATTTTTTCTTACTACAATTCAATTTACACCAACAAAATATGTCAAATCCGCGATCTAACAGAGCATGCACCAGAACATAAAAAAAAAATTTACTTGACCAAGGACCTCCGACATCAGTCGAACGTTCTGGAATTTTTAATTTATAATATAATTTTTCAAAATTACGTTATTGACCACTGTAACACTGTTATATAATCCGACAAAAAATAAATCTAAATGGAACAAAAACAACGTGGACAAAAAAAAGAAAAAGAATGGGGTCTACAACGTAAATGATAGAAACTCTTCTGGTTGAGATTAGTTAGCCAACCATCCCCACTCCTTCGTTTTTCTCCCGCCAATTTTTCAATTTTGTTAGTAATTTTCCGCATATTTTATTCATTTAGATTTTGTGTATATAAGATATAGCCAAAATAATTTTGTTTGATTTGGATTTTTTTTTTATTTGGATTTACATCAAGAAAATTTTGGATTTTCCATACATACTCTTTTTTTTATGCGTTCGACCTGGGTGTAGTAATAAATAGTAAATACAGTACATTCTTGCCAACAAAATTTGAATTTAGAAACACAAACTTTATCACCAAAAAAAAAAGAAAAGAAAACACAGACTCAACATCCTCTCAAAAACTATGAAACAAAGTAAAATATCCGTGTTAGATTAAAAACTAAAAAAAAAAAGATGTTAAAAAATATATCTGAACATATATTGGGTTACTTATTTTGTTTATTAAAATTAATATTTGTAGAAAAACGGGTGATAAAATCATATATAAGAGATTTTTTTTTTGCGGATAATTTTAATAAATAGCCTAAAACAGATTAAAAATGCGTGTTATTATTAAAACATATTAATACTATGTTGTAAAAGAAAAAAACTTTAATGTCAAATCAAACTTAATTTTCTCAAATATCAAAAGTAGTTAGGTCAATTACTATAGTTACCCATAAATATAGTTGTGGTTAAGTCCGTTAGGTTAAAACTTAAACAAAAAGTAGATTTTTCTGTTAGAACAAAAAGTTTGATTTGATATGGTGAATTGATGACTTCATCGAGATGTTCTTCTTATCCATTTCTTTTCAAAAAGAAAAACAATATATAATAATAAGTTAATAACTAAATAAAAATCAAATAAGATATTCTTTTTCCCTTATTCTAGAGAGGGAGAGAGAGAGGGTCTGCTTTGGCGGTTGGAAGCAGCAGTTGCTATCTGAACATTGCTTCATAAAACAAAATCTCAGGTTTTTAGATTAGTCCAACGTTTCTCTCTTCTTTGATTCTTCAAACCAAAGCAAAAAAAAAGAGAGAGTTTCTTTCTTATAAAATTTATATATAAACAATCCTTTTTATGGTTTGATTCTTGGTCGCCTTCTCTCGCCCAACTTCACCTTCCTCTGACATAATCACAACACCTTCCTTCTTCTCAATCTCTTCCCTATATTACAAACTTGATCTCCCTCTAAAGTTTTTTCATTTCACACTAAAACTCCCTTTTCAAAATTGTTTCTTTTCTTTTTTCCTTTGTTCGTGGGTTGAATTTCGATTGCAAAATACTTGATTAGGTTATTGCGTAAAATAGATTCCTATTTTGTTGGGAAATCGTGGAGTTCGTGTACGGAGCTAAGTTCGCCTTTTTGATGGTTGCAGATAAGGTATTTGATTATATTCCTCAGTGAATTTTCATGTGTTTTTATTATTGTTGGGTCATGGAAACTTCGTGATTTCTTTAAGTTCCTAAGTTTTGCCGTGTGTGTTTCATGATCTTTTCGTTTATATACTTCAGGTTCCATGTGCATGCTCACAACTTATAAACTTTCAGAAAATTTGATTCTCTCTGTGCAATCTTCTTTTCCTGTGAAGGTCTAAAGCTTGATAAAACTTCCGATGAATACTCGTTATTCCGTTCAGCCGGATTCATCTTCCAATAATATCTCGATCACTATATCATCATCGTCTTCGTTAAACTCCACACCGCGAGGTGATAACAGCCATGTGGTTGCTGTAGCTGCTGGTAATGCTCAAGAGAGGTCTCCATCGTCCTTCTACATCAGATTGGCTATGAAGGTATCTAGAGCTAGATGGTTCATCTTCTTGAGAAGAGTGTTTCACTACCAGAACGGATCAAGATCCTATCTCGGGTCCAATCCTTTCAATTCGAGCACTTGGATGATGTCTGAGCTCGTAGCTCTGCTTATTCAGCTCACTGTGATAACATTCACATTAGCTATCTCTAAAGAAGAGAGACCAATTTGGCCAGTAAGGCTATGGATTACAGGCTATGATGTGGGATGTTTGCTCAGTCTCATGCTGTTATATGGTCGGTATCGTCAACTAGACGTTAACCAAGGAAATGGGTTTAGCCTCGGCGATATCGAGCAGCAACAGAGAGGCAGAGAAGAAAACAGGTAACTCGCAAAATCTAATCTTTGTTGATTTCTGAATCCAAAGCCATTACAAGATCTTGAGGTTGTACTGACATTTAAACTGTTGTAATTTCAGGAGCTCTCATTTGATGAACAAATGCAGAACATCGCTGGAGCTTTTCTTTGCGATTTGGTTCGTGATTGGGAATGTTTGGGTGTTCGATTCTAGATTCGGTTCTTTCCATCATGCCCCGAAGCTTCACGTCCTCTGCGTATCTCTTCTAGCTTGGAATGCTCTTTGCTATTCCTTTCCTTTTCTTCTCTTCCTCTTCCTCTGTTGTCTTGTGCCTCTCGTTAGTAGCCTCCTTGGATACAACATGAACATGGGATCTTCGGAAAGAGGAGCATCAGATGACCAAATCTCTAGCCTCCCGAGCTGGAGATACAAACGAATTGATGACAATTCTTCTGATTCTGATTCAGATTCAGATCCTGCAACCGATCATCCAGTAAAGTCCTAATCCTTTTACTCGCAAATCAAACCAAACCCATAAGGTTTCTTGTAACATTGACTCTTATTTTGCCATATAAAAATGGAATCTTGATATCACTATCAGAATAGGTGTCACAGATTAAACCAGTCCCGGTTTAGAATTGTTTGGATATCTGGTTAATCAATCTATTAGATATCCAATCGTGTTTAACCGGAATAGATTTAATCTGTGATGACTCTCTTTGATCAACTAGGGAATTTGATGTCCAATATATGATGTCCAATGTTGTCTATTAGTCTACTTTAGGATTTTGATTTTGATTTTGATTTTGATTTTGATTTTGATTTTTGATTTTTGATTTTTGATTTTTGATTTTTGATTTTTGATTTTTGATTTTTGATTTTTGATTTTTGATTTTTGATTTTTGATTTTTGATTTTTGATTTTTGATTTTTGATTTTTGATTTTTGATTTGGTTTTGCAGGAATGTTGTATATGTTTGGCAAAGTATAAAGACAAAGAAGAAGTTCGGAAGCTTCCATGTTCACATAAGTTTCACCTAAAGTGCGTAGATCAATGGCTTCGAATCATCTCTTGTTGTCCTCTCTGCAAACAAGATCTTCCCAGATAACAAAAAAAAAAAAAGAGAAAAACAAAAACCCTAAAAGCAGACAGAAGCTCAAGAGTCAAATCTTGGTTTAAGTTCTATATTTTTTTTTTTTGGTTTCTTCTTTCAAAGGTTTCTTATTTTTATATTTTTGTTTAGGTTTGAAGCAACTCGGTTACTTGTGTGAGTGTCAAATTTTTTGTACAGAAAGAGCTCACCAGTAATCGTAAAGTACATTGTGAGGAGATGCAATCACAATGCCACCACATTTATAGAATCTTGATATAGTTGTGTTTATACTTGATATGCTTCTTTTTCTACAGCCTTGTCTAAATATCTTTATTTCAGTTTATATATATAGTAAAAAGCATATATCACTCCAATAATGATTAATTAAAGAGTAATATCTAAATACTATATTTTTAAGTTTTTTTTTCCAAAAATACCACAACAAATTTTTTTTTTCAAAAATACCAAAACTATACTTTTACTTCCAAAAATACCATAAAACTAAAACCAATTTTTAAAGATTTCTAATTTTTTTTTTTGAATTCACTAATTTGGGTTTAGTTTTAGTTTGAGAAATTAGAGTTTAGTTTTGAGGGTTTAGAGTTTAGTTTTAAAGATCTAAAATTAATTTTAAGTTTTGTGGTATTTTTAGAACCTAAAATTAATTGTGGTATTTTTGAAAGAAAAAAAAATTTGTCATGGTATTTTTGGAAACAAAACTTAAAAATATGATATTTTTGAGAATTGCCTTTAATTAAATCATGTAACTACAATAAGTTTAAACTAATTTAATAGTTACATTCAATTGGTGGTATATTTGAACATGACTTCAATTCGAAATGTACATATTGTTTCTTTTGAAATATGTACATAAATTAGAATACCTGAGTTTCTTAAGAAAAATAGTTTATAACATTTAATACTTGTTGATATAAAGTTTGGACAAGGCATCTAAAGAGTTTGAGATGACTTTGACTTCAACAATCTGAGGTGTTTTAATTTTGGTATGGCCATTCTAAAAATAGGTACAACCCAAAAAAAAAATCAAAAGTTTTCGGAACAAGATCTAATTAGACAATTCTGGATTTTCAGTTTGCCTAATCAAATTTTGGTTTATTCATATAGATTAGTAATTAATTGACAAATTCATAACATCATCCAGGGCACAAATGTGCAAGTGTGTAACCATAAAAAGAAGAATATAACCACCAAGTCAAAACATTTCCCCTAATTATTCTTGTTTTCTAGAATACTAACCACCAGAATCTTAAAAAAAGCAGTTTGTCAACAACTTTCAACGACTATTTTTAGCTGCCTTCTCTCACAAGTCACCATATAATTACCACTAATTCATTCCCATGAAACAACAACACAAATCATTCTTTAAGCTCATCAAAACCATGGCGAGAGAAAACCCTTCAACCCTAATTCTTGGAGAATCTACAATGGAGGAGAAGTATCCCACAAGTTTAGCCAAGATCAAATCTAAACCTTCCGGTGGCTCCGCCGCTGAACTGATCAAGAAACAGAGCCAAGACCAAAACTCACCGAGTTTACGCCGTTGGGGCTCTACCTCCTCCGGTAAACCGGCGAGGCAAAACTGTCTATGTTCTCCGACGACACACGCCGGTTCTTTCAGGTGCAGGCACCACCGCGTCGATTCCTTAACACGTGCCGGGTCTATTGGGTCGAACCTCGCTGTGCTATTGTCATCCAAGTCGAGCCGGTTTAGTGACTCCCTCAAGGCTCAGTAAACCGGTTTATCGTATTTGTTCCGGTATAATAAGTGTCGGTTTTTGTGATTGTTTTATTTTCTATTGACTTTGTTCAAGAATAATGTATACTAAACCGATTGAAATCGGCCTTTAAACCGATTCAAGGTAAACTTAATCTAATTTTTCTCCAATTTATTTATGTTTGAGCATTGATTACATTACTCACACATTTTACACGCTTTATCAGCTAAACATCCATTGGTGCTAGATATCTACCTCAAAATGGAGAGAATATTCGTTTTCTTAATCGAATAGAATCGAATTGAAATCTCCATATTGGATATAATTGGAGTATTTAAAAATTAAAATTACTACTCGAAATATACCCAACAAAATATAAATAAAATTACTACGAAGATATCAAGACAGGTAGTAGCGTTTGAATAATTTTAACTATTTTTTCAAAATCTAAATTATCCAAATGGAAATAGTTTTGAAACATATAAAACTGGTAAAATCTGTGTTGTTCGATTCAGTCTAAGTTTAAAGTGGCCTGTGAATCAAGAAGAAAAGAGAGATCAGGGTTTAAAACGTACGTAAATTTAAATGGAAAAGTAAAAACTTAACCGGAACAAAAATGAAAAACCAAACCAAGCGATAAAACGATACCGTATAAAGCAAATATAGCCTGGACAAAACGGCGTCGTTGAATACAGCGCATAACTGACACAGGCTCCACGAACGCGACGTGTGACAAGTTGTTTAGCTTCTTCTGATGAAAACACTCAAATTCGCGGCTTAACAACTTTAAGTGATATTTAAATTAATTAATCAAATTTGCTAAAAGTTTTTTATTTTATTTTTTTTGGTAGGGCTTTATTTTATTTTATTTATTTAAAAGATTTTTCAGGTTTTTATTTGTTCTCTCCACTTTCTGCTTACAGAATCGTCTCCGCCTTTCTCTCACCTTTATCAATCGCCAGCTTCAACCGCCAGAGCCGCCACCTTCTGATTGAGAATCGATCGAAGCAACGAACCGGTAAATTTGTTTGATTCCTCTTTGTAATTTGCTAAACCAATTCAATTCCTCTACTGTTTTTGAGTTACATAACGTGATTCTTCTATCTCTGAGCTGTACGAATCCGTTTTTCTTGTAATGTGAATCGTACGATTCTGAGATCTAGATCGGTTTTTTTTTTTACAACGCTGTTTCTCAAAACCTGGATCGATGTCGACATGCTTCGATTGAATTGCATCTGGATTGTATAAATCCCATTTCATTATGAATCTCTTAATCGCAATCGCTTTTGTTTTTTTTTTTTCGATTCCTATGGATTTTTTTTTTACATTTATTTAATGTTATCTTTTTGCTATTTTTGTTGAGACCATTCGTTTAACTCTTTTAAGTGTTCCATAATTGAGAAAGAATAAATTTGGTTAATGCTTGAGTGATTGTCCATTAATTTTCTTATCCTTAAATATTTTTGTCAAGGATATGCTTCGTTTCTGTTTATGTGGACAAAAGTAATCATCTGATAATAATGACAGTGACTTTAGTTTCTAGTTTGTAAGCAATGTGTTGCCTTTATTGACTTGAGGTTACAACATTGTGATTCTTGTCTGATCCTATCTTAAACTTTTCAAGTTGTTTTACAAATATCTTGTGCTATACTGTGACCCAAATACTAAGTGATTTCATCTCATCCCCCTTACATTACAGAGATAATCGCAAAGCACCGCCTTTCTCAGACGAATTAGGAAATGGTTAAAAGGTGATTTATATTTGTTCATATATGTTTCTATAGAGTTTTCACTTGGCAAAACTTCTCACTGTTTATTTATTGTTTTTTTGGTTTATAGGCATGGAGAGTTTTGATTTGCTTAAGATATCATGTCGCAGTGCATAGACGGTTTCAAGCATTTATGCACCTCTGTTTTAGGGTGTTTTGATCTCGATCTATATAAACAATCTGGAGGCCTTGGAGACCCTGAATTGCTTGCGAGGGACACAGTTTGTATGCTATCAGCTTCTCTAATCTTGTTTTATTCGGTTATATGATTCTAAGGAACACCATTGGAGGAACGTAAAAATCTTTCTTTTGAATTATGATGATTGAATTTGTTTTGGGTGCAGTTAGTGTGAGTGAAATAGAAGCTCTTTATGAGCTGTTTAAGAAAATCAGCAGTGCCGTGATTGATGATGGGCTGATAAACAAGGTAAAGCTTGTGTGATCTTGCTCATTAGTTACTTGTAGACACAATTACTCATCTCTTGTTAACTTTGTATCAGGAAGAGTTTCAGTTGGCTTTGTTTAAGACAAATAAAAAAGAAAGCTTGTTTGCAGATCGGGTATGTTTGTTTCTTCATCATAAGTGTTGTTAACCCATTTTGACAAGATCAAGTTGAAAAGAAAATGCTGGCATATGTGATCTGGTTTGTAGGTTTTCGATTTGTTTGATACAAAGCACAATGGAATACTCGGGTTTGAGGAGTTTGCTCGTGCTCTCTCCGTCTTTCACCCAAATGCGCCTATAGATGACAAAATCCACTGTACGTCCCTAATAGTTTGATCTCAGAAACAAAATCCCCAACCCATTTGGTCTCGAATTCATGTTTTATATATTGTTTTTGCAGTTTCATTTCAGCTATATGATCTTAAACAGCAAGGGTTCATCGAACGGCAAGAGGTAAAGCTTCCATATCCTCAATTAGTTTCTTAAAACTGCACTTTATCATCCTCACCGACATTTTTCATGGATCATTTGTCCAGGTGAAACAAATGGTTGTCGCTACACTTGCAGAATCCGGAATGAACTTGAAGGATACTGTCATAGAGGATATAATCGACAAGGTAACTTGGTTCCCACTTCCCCCCCAACTCTTTAAATTCAAATTCTCTCTATGCGTTTTGCATTGACAGTAATATGATCCCAAGTTTTTAATTGTTAGACGTTTGAAGAAGCCGACACGAAACACGATGGAAAGATTGATAAGGAAGAGTGGAGAAGCCTTGTTCTTAGACATCCCAGCCTTCTCAAGAATATGACTCTCCAGTATCTCAAGTGAGTTCCAAATCCGAGAAAGCCTCCATTTATGTATCAGGAACTTGAATATATACAACATGCATTTGCTTCTCGATGTTATGTAATAAAGGTCGTGATCTTGTTGTGTGCGTGCTTGCAGGGACATCACGACTACGTTTCCGAGCTTTGTGTTCCATTCTCAGGTTGAAGATACCTGAAAAACACAAAAGCAAGAAGCAAGACATTAAATGCACTGTTGAAGGTTGTTCTTTCAGTTATGTTTTTCTTATTTGTTTCATTTATAAATCTCTGAACTCATTATTTTTTTTATTGAACTTTTTTGTGAAACAGAATTCTTTTTTTGGTCTTGATCGTTTTCGATTTTGGTTTTTATCTGTAGATACAACTTTCGCATCTTGATCTTATGATATGTAAAGTTTTTAAGTTTATTGACCCAACCTTCGTGTTCGATTATTTGAGTTTGGATTATATAGATTGTAAGCAGAATTAGACATTGAATAACATGCAGTGGCAAAAATGTAAGGAATGTGTTTTTTCGCCTATGATTTAAATAAACAGCGGGAGGATTTTACCTGTGTTCTTTCCTTCTTTCATCCTAATAAATACGCCTGTAGATGACACAATATGTCAACTTTGAATCAAAAGCTTCATAAAAGCTTGGGATTCTGCGATAATCTCAGTATCTTAGCGCGGTTTCACCAATGCGGTAAGCAGAGCCCTTCACTTGCGCGTATTGAAAATCTGACGGTTTTGATTAACCTTGATGTGATTTTCCAGGTGATGCAAGACATCAGTTTCAGCAAGTGATAGTAACTGGTCAAGAGGGGCAATTCATCTGTTTGGAGAGGTGGATTCTCCGGTTCCTCTAATAGCGATTAATAGTGTGTTGTGTGGATGAAGAGAGTAGTGGGATGAGCAGAGGTGGAGATTGAAGGAACCCAAACTTGAACAATTGAAGCCGGAACAAGAGATTTGAACCCAAGCAAAGATCTATACATGTGAGCTTCTGTCTCTATTCATTCTATTAACCTTAGGAGACTTTAACATTGGTTTCAGAAAAATTGAACACAATCAGCCTCTTCACAATGTTTCAATCATAGACATTTGTAAAACATCTGTAAACCCCCAGTTCAAGGAGATACCACAAAATTTTAAATAGCTGTCTTGTCAAGTGTTGTGTGAAGTGTCTTAATTTAGAACGCTTTAGAGCTGCTTAAATCATAATCTAATTAGCAAAATATAATCATACTTAGATCTCTAATAACTCGACATAAATCAGATTGGATTTGATAGAAACAAAGCCTCTTACTTGAGCAAAATAGACAAACACCGAGTTCAGAGAAAAACCTACGCGACAATAATACTAAAGAAAAAAAAAATTCCGAAATAATAGTTTCAACAATGATAAAAAGAAAAATCCGAAAAGTAAAGAAACACCATTAAATCCAATCTTTGTGCAGCTTTTAGTCAACTTCCTCCATCTTGCTACCTTCAGCATCAGCATCGTCTTCAAGAGGAGGCATCTCTGCATCGGCTTCAACAGCGTCGTCATCGTCAATGCTCAATCCAAGCTTCAACATCCTGTGGATTCTGCTCCCGAAAGTGTTGGGCTCATCGAGGCTGAAACCAGAAGTCAGAAGAGCAGTCTCAAAGAGAAGAAGAACAAGATCCTTCACAGACTTGTCGTTCTTATCCGCTTCAGCACGTTTTCTCAGCTCGTCCATGATAGCATTCTCTGGGTTGATCTCCATCGTCTTCTTGCTCGACATGTAACCAGCCATACTGCTGTCTCTCAAAGCTTGGGCTTTCATGATCCTCTCCATGTTTGCGGTCCAGCCATATTCGCCGGTCACAAGACAGCACGGCGAGTCCACAACACGGTCAGAGACGATAACCTTCTCAACTTTGTCTCCCAAAACGTCCTTGATCACTTTGCAGAGTCCTTCAAACTTCTCCTTGAGCTCTTCCTTCTTCTTCTTCTCATCTTCGGTCTCTTCCAGTTTCAGACCTTCCTTGGTTGCAGAGACGAGTTTCTTTCCTTCAAATTCCTTGAGCTGCCCAATGGCATACTCATCGATCGCATCAACCATGTAAAGGACTTCGTACCCCTTCTTCTTTAGCTTCTCAAGGAATGGAGAGTTCTCGACAGCCTTCTTGCTCTCACCGGTGATGTAGTAGATATCGTTCTGACCTTCCTTCATCCTTGTCACGTAGTCCTTGAGACTGGTCAATTCATCACCGCTCTTGGTTGAGTGGTAACGGAGCAACTCAGCGATCTTGGTCCTGTTTTGGGAGTCCTCGTGGATACCGAGCTTCAGGTTCTTAGAGAATGCTTCGTAGAACTTGTTGTAGTCCTCCTTGTTCTCAGCAATCTCAAAGAAGAGCTCAAGGCACTTCTTCACAAGGTTCTTGCGGATAACCTTAAGGATCTTGTTCTGCTGCAATGTCTCCCTTGAGATGTTGAGAGGAAGATCTTCAGAATCAACAATACCTTTGACAAATCCAAGGTACTCTGGAATGATGTCCTCACAGTTGTCCATGATGAAGACACGACGGACGTAAAGCTTGATGTTGTTTGGCTTCTTCTTAGTGTCAAAGAGATCAAAAGGAGCTCTCTTGGGAACAAAGAGGATAGCTTTGAATTCAAGCTGTCCTTCAACAGAAAAGTGCTTCACAGCCAAATGCTCTTCCCAGTCATTGCTCAAACTCTTGTAGAAAGCAGCGTACTCCTCCTTGTTGATCTCCTCTGGTTTCCTCATCCAGATAGGCTTCTGCTTGTTCACCAAATCCCACTCATGAGAAACCTCCTTAATCTTCTTCTTTTTCTTCTCCTCCTTTTCTTTCTCCTCGTCTACTTCCTCAACCTTGCCTTCCTCGTCCTTCTTCTCTTCCTCCTCTTCATCATCAGAAATCTCCTTCTCAATGGTCTTCTCAACCCAGAGAGAGATTGGGTAGCTGATGAATTCAGAGTGCTTCTTCACCAAATCCTTAAGCCTTCGCTCCTCAAGGTACTCCAATTGGTCCTCCTTGAGGTAAAGGGTCATCTTTGTACCCCTACCAAGAGTCTCACCTGTGGTGTCTCTGGTCACGGTGAAAGACCCACCAGCCTGCGACTCCCACACATACTGCTCGTCGTCATTGTGTTTGGTTGTGACAACGACCTTATCAGCAACCAAGTAAGCCGAGTAGAAACCAACACCAAATTGTCCAATCATGCTCACATCAGCTCCAGCAGCCAACGCCTCCATGAATTCCTTGGTACCAGACCTTGCAATTGTTCCAAGGTTGTTGACCAAATCTGTACAACAGAACAAACACGCATTAGCCAACACAACAAGACAGACACAGAGATACAGGATTCAAAACAACAAAACCCAACACAAATTGCTTTAAGGTTGAAAGTAATACGTACCAGCCTTGGTCATCCCAATACCACTATCAATAATGGTCAAGGTGTTGTTACTCTTGTCAGGAATGATATGAATGAAAAGCTCTGGCTGACCATCGAGCTTGCTCTTATCGGTCAATGACTCGAATCTAATCTTGTCCAAGGCCTGTTTCACGAGGATAAACTCTTAATGGTGGAAGTAACAAAATACCCAGGGCAAACAAGTTACAAAACTAAATGCATATAGTTTGAAGCTCCATCTAGCTCATAAGTGACATAAAAATCAATCGAAACTTGATATCTAAATGAAAACTGACTAATCCTTGGTAAATCAACAGAATCGAATATCAGATGGTTCCCTACTTGAGCTAGGGACCAAAATTCTCAAATCGGAAGAAACAGTAGACCTAGTCTATAGATCCGCTAAATCAATCGAAGGAGATAGACAAACACATCATCAAAAACAAAGTAAGAGATGAAGAGATAGATTAAGACGTACATCGGATGAGTTACTGATGAGTTCACGAAGGAAGATCTCCTTGTTGCTGTAAAAGGTATTGATGATGAGGGAGAGCAATTGGTTGATCTCGGCCTGGAAAGCAAAAGTCTCTGCGTCCGCCATATCGTTGATCGGAATTCTAACTTCGAGGGTTTATGAACGAGACAAAAAGAAAAGCGAATAGGGTTTATTTCTTGAGAGAGCAGAGAAGTATTTGATGCGAAGGAGAGGAGGAGAAGTTTAAGTATATATACATGAGAGTGGGTACCCATAGGGTTTCTAGATCCTTCTCTTATTTCGTGTTTCCAGATCCTTCCCATTTCCTAGTTTTAAACATTTGGCCCCACTTAACATAATCTACGTCATCATATTCAAAACCAAATACAAAAATAACATTAGTTGTAATTTACTTTTTTTCTTTTGTCAACGTTAGTTTTTACTATTTTTATATTATTTTTGTTATTTTTCTATTTTGTTATTAGTTAAAACTAATAAAGGAAAATTGTCTTTCCAAATACAAAAATAAATGTACATATATTTGTAAAGTATTACATATTTCCTGTTTATAAATTACCAGATTGGTATATGTTATCTTTAAATAAAATGATAGCAATTGTAAAAGAAGATTAAATACACTTATTTTTAGAAAAAAAAAATAAATATTTTTATTTAAAATTATTTATATTTTTAATTTGTTGCTTAGTTGAACATCTCATCTTACGAACCAATAAACAACATCGAATTCAGAACTATAACCAAAAACTCAAAATTGAACTCAGAATCCCAAATTCTATAACGAAATTAAAACTAAATTCAAATTTAATTCAAAAACAACAAATCCTACTTCATAGTCAAAAATCAAACTGCAAACCTAAAACCGAATTTACCTTAACAAGCAAAATTCTAAGTTCATATATTTTTGTTTTCATCTTCTAACTTTAGAATCCTAATCTCTTATTCGCACAACGAACCAAATCTTAACTAGTACTATCTTCTTAGGCCTCTATGTTGATGAAATTGCTTGTTGTAGATATGTTGAGTGTGTCTCTGTAAAGTTGTTCTCTGTTTTGTGCTATAATGCTTCTTTGTTGAGTTTTCAATGCAAAAACATGTTCATCTCTCCTTTTCAAAAAAAAAAAACATGTTCATCTATTCGTTAGCAGGGTTTATAGTCTTAAGCATCCTGTAATTTGTTAAATATTATCTTGATTTTGCAACTCGTACCTTTCTTGAAGTGTTAATATTTTCTTGGTCTTGAAACTTATCGTACCCGAATATATACTATTAACAGTGTTTCGAAAGGAGTTAGAGATCTTACTGGGAACTTGCAGTATGCCTTCAGGAAAAGCTTTGATGTATTTCGGTTTACTTCTAGCAAAGGGAAGTGGTGTATTCTTCATCTTCACTGCCTTCATAATGTTTCTTCCAGTCATGGTGTTTATGCCACAACAAAAAATATCCAATTTGTGTTTACCCTTGGAGGTGGATTTGTCATCGGATCATTCTTCGCTCTCTGTGGCCCACAAAATCAGGTCGCTCACATGTCATCAAGAGAGGTAACAACAAGACCTGATTCTGTGTATATTCTTGTATTTGCAGTATATCATTACATTTTCTCTTTCAAATCTTAATTTCTTCTTTGCTGGCTTCTCCAGAGGCTTCCACTAACTTGCATTGGCACCATGGTTGGTACCATATATGTCTCAATGGTGCTCCACAGCTACGTTCTATCCATACTTTTCTTGTTTTATAGGTACTCAGATCAGATTCATCTTCCTTGTCGACTCTTACCGGTTTTTATATCCTCTGTTTCTCATATGTCATCTCTTCCCCATTTCACAAATCTGACCTGAGAAGTTCTTTTTTCCTTGGAATGATAAACTTCCATTTAGTAAATTCTTGCCTCGAACCATAATGGGTTTAGTATCAAACATCTAGAATTTCTTAATACTGTTTCTAATTACAAGTAGGGTGTATGAACTAGTATGAATAAACTACGAATGCCATCTCTCGAGTTGTTTTTTTTTTTTGGCTTTGTTTTAAATCTTTAATTTACTTCAAGCAATTGTTCTGCAAATTTACTTATTTGCTACAAAAAAACAGCTATGGTTTATTATTACTCGGTTTTTTCTCACCCGTTATCGATCACCAAAATATATACTTTTAGTTAGAACTCAGTAAAACAGAATCTCTATGTCGGTTTAAAGGCTACTCGCATGTTCTGTAAGTAAAGAATCTCATTAAGAAACTCTTGTATCTGTTCTATGTGAATCAATAGGTTATTGCGTTGGCTTACTACTGTATATCCTACTTCCCCGGTGGATCATCGGGAATGAAGTTCCTCAGTTCTGCTCTTACCTCCTCCGTGCTCAGAATTTTTGAGAGATGAGCTTTCACGTCGATCTATTGAAAGAAACAGAAATATGACATGATTTTAACTGATGTATGTAGAAAGATCTCCTAGTTCCATTTTTTCCTATTGTCTTTAAGAGTGATTTTATGACAAATCTGGGAAAAATGTGAGTGCAAGGGCTCAAAGTTTTGTTATAACTTTTCTCTTTGATTTTTTTTTTTCTACCAAATTGGTTCAAGGCACTGGATGAGAAGTGGAACTTGAACTGTTACTTGGTTGATACGACAGCGTTCTCTAGGGTTTAGGTTTCGTTTTCTGAAGTTCAGTTTCTTGTTATGGATTATTGGATAGCATCAGAATTCAGAAACAGACCGTGTATAAAAAACTCAAAAAACGACAAGTATTTTTCGCTTTTTCTTTGCTTGATGGGTTGCTAACTATTTTGGTTTTCTATTCCGAGTATCAACACGAAAATCCATTGAACAACATTATTCTTAGAAGTTAGAGTCGAGACTATGCTATTTTCTATTGTAAATAGCTTTTTGTAATTATTATTAAAAATAGCTGTATAATTATCCAAGTGCAGGAAAGTGAGGACTGATTTTCAATGAATTTGCTTACATAAAACATGTTGTTTCTAGGTTATGTGGTTTTTGTTTTTTCTATCAAAAACTCTAAATCTGTTCGAATTAAATATACGTGCAGTGGCATTGTGGCATACATCTCTTACTGCAAAATGCAAATAAATGATAAATCATATCTACTTAGCTGGGCCCAAAAAAGCTCGCTATTAAATGAGTTGGGCCTTTAAATGGGCCCCATCAGTCAAAAGACTTGTCAATATTAGAGACTGGCTTTGATCAAAAGATCACCAATAATGCAAGATTAGGTCCTAATTACAAGTATAATAATCAAAATTAAGTAAGGGAACCCCCACTGAAAAGCGTTCAAATTTTGACCGTTAGTGGACAAATATAATACCACGAACTTGGCATTAGTGCAAGTGAGACTCTTTAGTCTTTAGTTAATAAAGCAAAGGCTATTAGGTTAAGACAAGGGAGCCTATCTAATAACATATCATTTCTTTTCAATAGTCATATTTTTTTCTTGTTTTCTTAACAAATTATTATTCACTCTTATACTTATAGGAGTAATTATCATCAATTTCAATTGATGTTAAGAGATTATGCGAATTACGAGTACGTACGGTGACAACAAAATTTGTCTAGCAAATAAAATTCCCCGAGATATGCAGTTGCAACTTATGTCAAAATGGAAGGAAAATCAATATAAATTAGACCAAAGCATCATATACCCATGCATATTTTAATTTTATGGAAAATGTTAGACTATCAATATTATCATTGATATAATTCAGATGAAGATTTAGGCAACTGATATAAACAATTACAATTAGTGATGTATTACATTATACTACTATATTTTATTTTCTCAATGGGGATATGTTTAGAGTTTAATCAATGTGAGCGAGAAACCCAAGTCCTGGAAATACGGAAGGAATATTTGACCCTTTAATTTACACCTTTCATCACACCTATTTTCTCTATTTTATATTATGAACCATTAAACATCAAAGACCCATTAATTTGATTAAATTAAATAAAAATAAAAATAAAGATTATTGATTGCAAAAGCTCAACTTCTCCACTAAGCAATGTTAGTTTTAAAGACACATCAAGTTAGTGTGTTGTGTTGTTTATAATCTTTCTAAAACATTACTTTATCTTGCTATTATTTATTCTGTGAAATGCGACATGAAAAAGTTAAAAAACAAAAAAAAAAAGATTACCCAAAAGGCAGTTTTAAAAGGCTGAGTTATCACGGTAAGAATTTTGATGGTTACGCAAAAACTTAATTAGAAATATTAAAATAACCATGAAAGAAAAAAATAGCATGATCAAAGAAAAGAAAAGAAATTTATAAAAGGAAGCGGAAAGGAAAAAAAAGCTGAAAACTAATTAACCAGGTTGCGGAAAGGGATAAAAGGACGAACAGAAAAAAGAGTGGAAGGTGAATACATATATACACTCATATTATGTACTTCCAAAACATATAATTTGTTGACCAAGAAAGTAAAATGTTGTTTCTTTATTGTTCACAATAACAAAGTCGAAGAAAATTAACTGGTCAGTTTAGTTGTAGTTGGAAGAAGGGTATTTTTTATCAAAAAAAAAAAAGAAGGGTATTTTATGAAAAATTGAGTTTGAATTCACGCGTTTAAAAAAAAAAGAAAATATTGTTTATCACATCCTATATACTCTTATTATATATGTATATATTAAACGTAAAATTTATTGTCTTTTTGGGTCAACTTTACTAAATATTTGAACACAAATCTATAAAATATTTTAAAATCTACTCAAATTTTTAAAATATCACAATTTTTAAAATCCACAAACTCTACACAAATCAATAAATTTATTGGGGGATGGATTTGTGTAGAGTTTGTGGATTTTAAAAGTTGTGATATTTTAAAAATTTGAGTAGATTTTAAAATATTTTATAGATTCTTATCAAATATTTTTATGGATTGTTATGCATTATCATTGATTGTGATGAATTTGTATTAATTCTTTTTTCCTTCTAAATTTCTCTTTATAAGATAATATATTTACGTCTTTTGAATATTTTAATTTTTTTTTATAATGATTGTTAATGAAATTTATAGTTTTATTTTTTTAATAATATATTTGTTATATCCATTTTTTTTTGTTTCACAAAATTTGGGCTGTGACATGATTTGTATAATAATCCA